>PVJH01003253.1:0-146655 GCA_004026705.1 Nesogale talazaci
TATGATGTGTATTATTGTAGAATCATGGAGTACATCTGTAGTTGCATAGAATTATACATCTTAAAAGGTTGTTGAGAAAAACAGGAGATAGTATTTTATTTAATAAACATATATAACTGAGTGTCTGCTTGGCTTCACTATAGTGCGAACATTCCAAAGTACTGAACATAAAATCAGAATTTCTCGTCTAATGGCATTGTTTCCATTTATTTCATAATAGATTTTGATAGACCAGTTTCGCTAACTGTACATACACCAGTAGTCAGGGCAGCTTACCGCTGTTCCCTAACATCCTGTTTTCAGATTTTTCAGCTAGAAATTCACATTTCCTCCTTGCTTATTGCTCCTACAGTTTATGGTGCTGTAACATGGGAAATGGTCCCTTATTATGGGGCCTTATTATGGGGCCTTATTATGAAGAGTTTGAAAGAATTTGAAAACAGCCCGGGTGGAAAAAGGTCAGGAAACAGGTGCAGACCCCATGGTATCGCTCAGCAGGAAACCACACCTGCTCCCTCTGTGCCCCACCTCCCTGATCTTGCCCCAAAGCCATCTTTTTGTCCCTGAATTCAAATAACTTTAAAAAGAAACACAAAGGAAGTCATCCCGCAAGGATGGCAAAAGTGTCTCTTTTTATAACTGGGGGGAGTTAATGAAAAGAATTCTTTGGGGAAGGGGTTAGAGCAGTGGGTCTCCACCTTCCTAGCGCAGTCACTTTTTCACGCACTTCCTCATGTGGTGGTGACCTTCCAACTATGAACTTATTTCCGTTTTACCTCATAACTGACATTTTGTTACTGTTTGAGTTGGGCGACGCCTGTGAAAGGTCGTTTGGCCCCCAAAGGGGTCGCGACCCATAGGTCTCTAACTGCTGGGTTAGAGATAGAGAGATGGAAACACTGCCGAAGGAAATGTAAAGACTGAGTTGGAAGATGGTCAAGAAAACCATCGTAGCACCCTTTAATATTTTTGCTTCATAACAATTTCTTTGACTTTGTAAAGGATCCCTGGTGGTGTAGTGGATTTTTCTTAGATCGCTAACCTCAAGGCCAGTCCGCAGCAGAAAGATGAGGCATGTCACTGCAGTCAAGGTTTACATCTTGGGGAACCCCACCCCAAGGGAGGGGTGCAGTTTTACATCTGTCCTGTAGGGGGGCTATGCATCGGAATTGACTCCATGGTGGTGAGATTGGATGATTATTTTGTAATAATAATTTTAGATTTACTCTTCATCACACATGTAAAAAATACTGCAGCTCTAATTTGGGATTTGTTACATGTCTATACAGTAAAACCCATGGAAGCTATGGAGAGCACAGAGATGGAAAACGCAGAGCTTTTCACAGAGAGACAGGGGAAAGTTGGTGAGTCTGTCAAAGGCGGAAAACCCATAGTGCCCAGGAATTCAGTCCCCTAGAGTTCCAGCTTTCAAAGGCCCAACTGTGGATTTAAGCATACAAGCAAACACTTTTTAAGACAGTTGATGATTTTCAAGAAGGCAAAGGTGCTCTAAGATAAAAATCTTTGACGTTCCTCCACTCTGGCTTGGGCAGACCTGGTCTCTGGAAAGGAGAGAGGGAACAGGTGGCTGGGAAGCAGGGCTGGGAAAACTTAGTGGGAGGCGAGAAGGTGCACCTGAACAGCCCTCTGAGAACCCTACATTGTGTTGCTTTCTCTCTGTGAGGACGCTTGTGTAGAAAAGGATCGGTGCTGTCCCATGAGCAAAGGGGCATCTGCTTACTTTGCGTATCACTAAAGGTATTTATGTGTAAGTCCTTTTAAGGAAATACTAGTCCATTGAACTGGTGCAGAGTTGCTGTCGCCCATTGGTTTTCAAAATTTTAGGCGTTTTTTGTTTTTCCTTATTGATTAGGAAAGTGATGCATTTTCATGTGTAGGGAAGATATAAAACCTCTGAAGGGTGAAGAGAAAACACAAATGTGCTGCAATTTCACCTTCCATACAAAATGTATTCAAGTATTAACTATTTTCTTCTATCTTTATGCTTCAATAACGCAAAACTGTTATGGGGTGGGTATAATTCTATACCTGCTATATTTACCAAAACTCTTTTCTTGGTTTTAAATGTATTATGAACATTTTATTACTTACTATGTGATTTTCTCACTTGACAATAATTTGAAATAAATATGTAGTTAGTGATGCAAAGCACGCCATTGGGTTAGGCTATAGTCTAGTCAGTCAATTTAATTGGAAATACTTTTCTCTTTTACAAACAATGCTTGAATGTACCATACTCAATATGCTTTTTCTCTTTATTTTTACAGACATGTACACAAAAAAACACATGCATACCAAGCACTCTTCTATAAATGTTTACAATATGAATCCAAAAATAGTCATTTTAATGAAACAAATAAATATCAGCAAGTTGCAAAATTCTCCTAAATTAGCTGGAAATTTTAATGTACTTCTAATTAAAATGCTAATTTTTATAAATCAAATATTGTGAAAAAAAGCCAAAAAGGAAAGAAATGAACCCAAACCCCATTTACATACATGCCTGGATAAGAAAGACTTTTAAAAAGAAAAATTATTGAGGATAAACGGTAGTACAACGAATATATCAAGATGAATTGCAAAACTAAAATAATTAAAATACCATGATTTTGTAATAAGGATTGACAAAAGAAAGAGTGCCTGGGAACAGAGTCTAGCACATATAACAACAACAACAAAAAAGTAATATATGATTAAAGGAAGTATTACAAATAAGTAGTGAAACTAAAGACTATTCAATAAACGGTGCCAAAATACCATCAAGTATTTGGAAAATAATAAAAACTGCAAAGAAATCTCCATATCTGGAGAAACGCTGTGAGAGAAAATTAGAAGCAAAGATGTATGGTGCCATCTAGTGGCTAACTAGGTAGCCACACACATGCTACTGAATCTATTAACAGAAATCTTACAACCACGAAGCTCTAGAGGGGTGTGTGTGTGTGTGTGTGTGTGTGTGTGTGTGTGTGTGTGTGTGTGTGTGTGCGCGCGCAAATAAAAAGACATACAGTTCGCACCTCTTTTGAGGAGATTCACTTGAAAAGAGGCTTGTGGATACAGTCAGCATACCTTACTGTTTCAGAGCACGGGTAGTCTACTTATTGATCCTCAGGCAACCACAGAAACACTCCAGCCAACCCGTAGGTCAACTTTCCACACTCCTTTTAGAAACATAATGCATTGCAATCAAAGAACCATTCGAGCTAACGAGCTTAATGGCGGGAAACTCAGGTGTGAAAGGAGAGCCCGCCAGCAGTGACAGAGTTGAGTAGGGGCACCTCCTGGGAAGTGTGTCCCGTGTCATTGGGAGCCTGTTGGCCGTGAGAGCTTGTGGAGATGACCATCTGCAGCGAGTGGAGCCTTACACCATGGCCCTGTCCACAAGCCTCTCCCTGGTGCGTCCTGATCACAGCAAGGACACCTGGGCTCATGGGCAAAGCAGCCCTTCCTTTTCTGTGGACAGGGAGCACAAGAGGCTGCCTGCTGCTGCCTCCTTGTTCTTTGGCCACCAGGAATTGGTCAAAAGATGAGCTCCTAGACAGAAGGACAACCTCCCCCTCCCCCCCCCAACTCACTGCCCTCCCATCCATGGGTGCTCACAGTGACCCCCTGTGGGTTGCAAACACAGTCACTCCTCTCCGTGCAGCTGCTGGCTTCAAACTGCCGACCATGGGGATTGTCGGCCAACACCTAACCAACCACAGCATAGCCCAGGGCTCTGAGATCAAGGAATGCCTCCCGTTGAAAGCTTTTGTTGTGACCAGCCTGCTTGTGGGTTCTCAAGACATGGAACCTCTGGGTGGCTGTTCATCTAAGCTGAAGAATCAACAGGAGGAGGAAGTGGCAGGAAGGAAGCCCAAGCCGTAAGGGTGGGAGCTGAGCAAGTACCTCGGCATTGTTCAGGCCTCAGACGTGGGCAGGTCTTCTTTGGGTTCCTTTTATTCTGAAGCCTCCTTCCAGCTGTCCTTGGGCTGCAGCAGATGCAAAGGTTCTTTCTGGCCCAGAAGTTCAGAAGTCCAGGAATATCCTAGCACAAATCCGATCCGTGTTTCACTCCAGGTTTTCTCATGACTCCCCTCTGGCTCCTCATCCCCAACTCACTCCCCACCCTGCTCCTTATCCTCTAGCCTCTGCTCATTGCCCAGCGACTCTCAGTACCTGTCTCAGGACATTCTACTAGCTTCCTGCTAAGCCCTTTTCTCTCCCTAAAACAATTCCCAGCACCTCTATCCCTAACGACTCTTAGTCATCTGTTCGATTCCAGCACAGGCCTCATTCCTGGCAATCTTGTCTCCTGCTGCAGAGCCCCTTAGCACCTCGTCCCTAACGCTTCACGGCAATGTCACCCTGCGTCCAAATGTCTCCTGATTCCAAGCTCTTAGGCAAGGACCGAGTTTGGGTTACTGTTGCACAACCAGGAATGGAATTAGCCCGCAAGACTTGTCTTCAATAAAGAGGTGAGTGAGCCCAGATAGCCCTACCTGCGATCCAACCGAGAAACCTGAAGTTACAAGGGAGTTGTGAATCTTTTCACGGCAAAGTGCCCCATCAGCCTCATTTGTGCTTATCCTAGTCTGTAATAGCTCTATTAACGCCCTTGAGAAGTGCGTCCTCAGGCTTCAAAACCAGACAGATATTATAATGTATGCAACTCTCTTTCACGCGAAGTCAAAGCTAAATGCACATGATCCAATAGAGGGATTATCTGTATTTTGTGGACATGGGTGGTCCAGACACCCACGAGGAGATAAATAAATGTTTGAGATGGGTCCTTCAATGATTTTTACGACTGCTGCCAATTTGGCAAGCTTGTCTTGGTCCCACCAGTGCGAGGAACCATGATTTTGGTATGATGTTGGGGAATTTGTGGCTTCCATCTGCTGGTTATCTCACAGAATGTAGAGCTGAGAAAAATCACATACTGATTAAATCATAGAATCCCACACTTGGAAGGGACTTCATGAGATGATCTGGGCCCGCCTCCTGAAGGTCAATGCATAAATCATCTTGTGCAGATGGCTGTTTATACTATTTTTAAAACTCTTTAAGGATAGAGATTACACAGCTTCCCTTGGTAGCCTGATCCTCCCGGTCAAGAACTTCCTTTTTAAAAGCCCAGCTTCTCACTGCAGTTTGGCCCACTTCCTCTTTGCCAGCTCTCTGGGCACCAGTGATCAACCTCTCCCGCTAATTACCTCTCTGGCCCACGCCCCACACACTTGCAATTAATTGTGATGATTTGTACCATTTCCCCCTTCTGCGAGACACAGCAGTGCTTCCTACAGCTTCAGACTTCTATTGGCTTCTTCAATTATTTTCGCAACTCACATTTTTCTTCTTCGAGCCTAGTGCCCAGTGCACTGTGCAAATGGGCAATGGCTGTTTGTGAAGTCCTGATTGGCTGTAAATAAGCAGCATAGTTTGTTTCTCAGATGATCCTAGGACGGCATTTACTGATTAAATGACATTATTTCTTTTAATGGTTTCCAGAGTTGCACCACAATAAATCTGAAGGCTTTTACTGTCAAAATGATGTGTAACTGGACCTTCCTCTGGTCATAACTCTCTTAATTGCTCCTGGGTTTTGTAGAAGGGTGGCTAAAGCTTCATTGGCCCAGGAAGCCTCCATGTCCTGGTCTTTGGAGCCTCTGACTGTGGTGCCTGACATGCCAGAGAAACTTTGCAGATTAACATGCAGAGAAACTTTGTGATTAGGTTATGGCTCTCGAGATAGGGAGATGATCATGAGTCACCAGGCGATCCCAATGGAACCACTGACCAAGCCAACCTTGTTGCTGTGGGATCACGTTTGAATTATAGCATTTCCATGCTCCAGAGTGTTTTCTTTCTTTTTTTCTTCTAAACCATCTCATTAGGAGCTGATCCAGACCTCGATCCATTCCACGGTTCAATCATCCAGCAGTGTCATCCAAGCGCCATCGGAATCAAGACACTTTCTTCCTTCTTGAGCTCCTTGACATTCCATTGCCTCCCCCCCCCCCCCCCCGGTGTTCTGGTTGTTGTCTCCATAGACTCACCTATCCTGGGTTCTGGACACCAAAGAACATAGAAAAACACAAAGCAGAGAGTCAAGAAAGGCTAACAACAATGACAACATACATGCACACACAGGTGCACAGATAAAATTGCATAGAAAACACAAAAACCAGATCAAGCACAAAGTGCATCAGAAGGGAGTGATCGACTGACCAGGTCTTAGCTGTTGGCGCCAGGCTCATCATTTGAATCTATGATAGTGTTTTCTTGGCCGCAATCTTTCTTCCTGTCTCCCTGGGTGCCGCTGAGTGGGTTTCAACTACCAGTCGTTAGCCTAATAAAAACCCTGTCATGGAGTCGACTTTGACTCATAAGAACCCAACACAGGGCTTCTGAGACTGGACATCTTGGCAGGAACAGATAGCTTCATCTTTCTTCTGACAAGTGACTGGTGGGTTTGCGCCACCAATCTTGCCATTAGCGATGCAAGACTTAATCCACAGTGCCCGCGGGGTCCCTTTTAGGCTAGTAATCAAATGCAAGCCCAAAGGTATCCACTAGAGTCCTTTTTAAGAGGGTCAAGAGGCTGGATTGATATACTTGGAAGATGGAAAAAGAGGTCGTAAGCCAGGAATGGAGGCATTTTCTAGGAAATAGGAAAGCCTGGGAAATAAAAACTTTTCTAGAGACCTTCTCCCCAAAGGAAGGGACACTTTCATTTTAGGCTTGGAACCTCTAGAACTATGTATCGCTTTAGATCACCAGTGTCTTGGTAGTTTGTTACAGAAGCAATTGAAAACTCTCGTGGTTTTATTGGTGAAATATCCATGCTTGTTTTGAAAATGATTATTGGATTTAGCAGAAACTTTTGGTCAGACATAGTGGTGCATCCCTGTACTCCCAGCAATGCTGGAGGCTGGGGCTGGAGGATCCCTTGAGTCCCGCAGTTCTGGGCTGCAGTGTGCTTTGTTGATCCAGTGTCCACATTATGTTTGATCAATGTGTTGACCTCCCAGGAGCTAGAGACCACCAGGTTCCCTAAGGAGAGGTGAGTCTGCCCAGTATGGAAATGGAGCAGGCCAGAAACTTGTGAATTTCTACAGATTCCATCATCCAAGACCGCATGCAGCAGAACTTGATGTTCTTGTGATATGCAGTGGTTCAGTTGCAGCTCTGGGTTATTTCATGTATAGAATGAAACACTGTCTGCTCCTGTGTCATCCTTCCAAGGCTATTTTTGAACCCTTGACTGCAGTCATGGTGCCACTCCATCTCTGTGAGGGGCTCCCTCCTTTCTGCCGATTCCCTCTTAAGCTAAGCATGATGGTGAGACAGCATCTCGTGTGCTTTAGATATGTTATCAGGAGGAACCAGACCTTGGTTTGTTTCTTTTGGCAGTTTCTGGAACTTTCAATATTCCTTGTCAGCACCTTAAACAGAATGCATTGATTCTTCTCCAGTCTTTCTGATCCAGCGTTCAATGGACACTGCACATGCATGTGAGGCCGCTGAACATATATCATGACTTCAGTCAGGCTCATCTCAATCCTCGAATGGACATTTTTTGTTCCTTAGCATTTTATAGAAGCTGCATGCAGCAGATCTGCCACAAGCAGTAGATGGTTTCATTTCTGGACTGCTTCTCCCTGAGTGCTGAGTGTGCCCCCAAGCAAGCGCAGTCTCTGAGAACTCCATCTTTTCTCTGTTGATGGTGACATTGCTTATTGGTCCATTGGTGTGGGCTTTCATTTTCTTGACCAAAGTATCTGGTATGCACTAGACTATTGACAACCCTAGGCTTTTTGTTTTTTACCTTCACCAATCATTTTTAAAAGTTTCCATAAAAGAGGATACCTTTATTTAAAGAATTCTAAGTGCCAGGCACTCTGCCATGAGCTTGACATGTACTCACATATTCCAACTTCTTTCTCCCTCACATAAACACATTGTATAGGGTAGATCTCGTTAGTGGGGACAAGTGGGGTTCAGTGGTGCAATTCTTACCTTTCATACAGGAGTGTTCAGTTCAATTCCAACTTTGCCAGTGCATTGCTAGGAGGCTGAATCTGTTTCAATGAAAATTTCAGAGTGAGACAAACAAAGACGACATTTCTGGCCCTTCACTTTTATCAGCCAGTGAGGAGTAGATGGATCACATTGTCCAGTGTCCTGCTCCTCACAGAGATGGGGCGGGCCTGGGCAGAGGGACGGGACACTGTGTTCCTCTGGTGTGCAAGGGTCCACGTGAGCCTGGGTTCACCACGAGTTGGGTTGTGGTGAAGTGAAATTTCTTAAAATAGTTCTTCTACCCAAGTCTCTGTGAGAAGCCTTCATGGTGTATTAGTTATGCGTTGGGCTGAAAGTCACATGGTCAACAGCTCGAAACCACCAGTATCTCTGCA
Source organism: Nesogale talazaci (assembly GCA_004026705.1). Lineage (NCBI taxonomy): Eukaryota > Metazoa > Chordata > Mammalia > Afrosoricida > Tenrecidae > Nesogale > Nesogale talazaci. The sequence continues at coordinate 8,421 of PVJH01003253.1, forward strand.
GGGGAAAGACAGGGGCTGCTATAAGTCAGTATTGATTTGATGGCAATGAGTTTGGTGTTTATGAATCCAAGTCTCTGAAATGCCCACCATATGATTGAGTGGGGCTATGCAAACACTAATAGAGGGGACGGGTTGGTGTTTTCTACTAATCTTCTGTAGAGTCGAGCCATCTTTGAGCAGCAAAAGAGGCAGAAGCCCTGAGGACCGTAGAAGAACATATTCGAGATTTTTGTCTGAAGTAGTGGAAGCATCGGACACATTGACTCAGGGACTCAGGAGTAGCACCAAGACTATTCAGTACATACTCCTCATCTAGATGGATGGGTCAGAGTGACAATGTGCTGTCTTCCAGGTCCATGGAAGCAAAAGCAAACAAGGGACCATGTGACAGAGACCAAAGATCAGAGAGAGACTTCACTATCACATAGGTGAGAGACTGGGAACCAGAAAGAGAGCGAGAGAGCGAAAGCGAGAGCGAGAGCGAGAGCGAGAGCGAGAGCGAGAGAGAGAGAGAGAGAGAGAGAGAGAGAGAGAGAGAGAGAGAGGAGAGAGAGAGAGACTTGGCTGCTGGCTGTGGAGACCATGGCTGTATTCCTCCTGTGTGTTGATCTCTCTTTGTGGTACCCTGTTAACATCTCCCTTAACCATGAGTATTGCCTGTGAGCTGTATGTGGTAACTGGAATGAATGACCTAACCCAGCATAGGTGTTGAGTAGGGTCAGAGGAACAGTTGGTGTGAGAATAGGTACAGAAGTACAGAGGGAAGGCATGCCTGACGCGGCCTCCTAGTGATGAGAAAGCCGGATATGCCCACCTCCATGGCTGTTTATTTCAAGGGTTCTCTTGAGCTTAGGTTTGCCATGAGTTAAGGCCTTAGGAATGCATCAAACCAGCGGAGGCATTACTAGCCCCATTTTACATGGAGGAGACTCGGGCCTGGGGGAGCAATACAGTACCGTCCTTTATGGACAGCCCCTGTCTGCCTGATTTTAAAGCCTATCTTCTCCATATTGTGCTGACCTGCCATTGGAACTATACTCATCTTTAAAAAAGAACAAAAAAAACAAAAAAATGAGGGTACAAAATTGTAAGATTCTGAAGTATCAAGACTTCTCACGGAAAATGTGTTACTATAAATGTAACTTCCCTTATGGGAAAAGGCACTGTTTTCCTGGAAATGCCATCTATTTGTTCCAGATGTTAGAAGGAAATGCTTTCAAGTAGGACAAGATTATAATTGTTGGAAAAGTATGCACGATCACTCAAAAACGAAGCTCTTTCTGTCTTGGCAGGAATGCTTCATTTCCCTGAGGCTATATCATTTCTAATGAGTGAAACTTCTGGATTAGCTGTCAGTGAGGGTGGCTCAAACTCTTCTTCTATACTATGGGATCCACTGAAATTGTGCCATTCTTCAGTTAGCTTTTCTTACCTATGTCATTAAAGACTGTTTTACTCTATGGCTCTCTTTCTTGTTTCGGTTCCCTCTAACGCAGTGGGTCTCCTCCACCTTCCTCATGCCGAAATCTCTTCATAGGTTCATCATGTGGTGGTGACCCCTTAGCTATAAAATTATTTTCATTGCTACTTCATAACTTTAACTTTCCTAGTGCTATGAATCGTAATGTAAATATCTGATATGCAGGGATGGATTTTCATGGTTACAAATTGAACATAATTAAAGCATAGTGATTAATCACAAAAACAATATGCAATGATACATTGTGAAGTATTTATTTCTAATGACAAATAAACAAAATGTTGTCTTGAAACATGGTGTAGCATGGCTAACAGTCTTCATGCAGGGTACTCCTATGTGACCATATTGGCATGTGGGTGGGCCCTCCTGGAGATGGATAGAGGAGTGATGTCTCTGTTCCTAAGACCATGGGAAATATGTGTTTTTTTATGGTCTTAGGAGACTCCTGTGACAGAGTCATTCAACCACCAGAGAGCTCGTGACCCACAGGTTAAGAACTGCTGCTCTAGCTGAAAGTGAGGAGATGGCTGTTTAATTCTTAATGTGACACTTTTCCTGCTTTCTTCGTGGTCTGTCAAGGTGGGAGAATGTAGACATTTGCTCTGAAGTCATCTCATCTCAACCAATACATATTCAACCAACCAGCAAGCTTCTACTGCTCTTTCTAATTAGCCCTTTCCCTACTCCCCCTATTTTCATCTGAACAACTAATGTTTTCATATATCATAGAACATATATGAAATCTTCAGGTCATAGTTTCTTTTACCAATATATATGTATATAAATATATATATATGCCTACATTTATATTAGTGTGTGTAAATCTTACAGTTTCCCAACGTTTTTCCATCCCATCAAATATAGAAAGACCACAGAGGTCAACACTGGGTATTTGTGCTCCTCAATTCCTGTCTCTTTAAAACAAAAAGCAAAACCTTGTGAATTGTGTGAGAATTTAGAGTGTATGATTTTCTATTTAATAACTCCTGTATATTTTATTTCATGTAATTGTAATTCCCACACTCTTATGCAGGATTCTCTAGAGAAGCAAAGCAAGTGAGATATATACATATATATAATTTTTATAATGAGTTAGATGAAATATAAGGGCATTTTATGGTATCATTATATATGTGCCAATTATAATTGCAATTATATATGTTTATATGTATGTGTATATATATCACTTGTTCAATAAACTGGTACTCACCCAGTTGTAGAAGCAGGCTAGTCTGAGACCAAGACTGTAGGTCAGATGCTAAGCTGAAGATTTCTTATGCACATAGCTTTGGGGAGTTGACGGGCTAAGACTAGTAGGAAGACTACACGCTGGTAGCTGCAGAGATGGATAAATCAAAAGTCAGCATGTCAGCCTTGGAACTAGAGAGAAGAATGAATGAAAAGTCATCAGATCAGAGAGTAGGCTGTTGATAGCTTCTGAGGTTGGCATGTAGAATGGCAGGCCATTGGCTCCAGGCCAAAGAACAGGAGGTTGATAAGCCAGATGCAGGATTAAGACTCAACACAAATCAAGCAAGCCTTTTCACAGTGTCCATTTATGTAGGAAGTAGGTCGTGTCCCTGAGGAAGCTCCGATTTGGGAGTTTGTTGCATTGTGCTATGTCACATAGTAGGGTATTCCTAAACCTTAATGGATACATTACTGAGAATCCTAGCCCAGTCACATTGGCACTAAACCTGATAATCACACACACACACACACAAACACACAACATCTTGTAGTCCACTTTTGCCCAGTTTTTCTAACCATTTTGAACTTTGGGTTAACACTACCATTTTGTTCTCAAATGTTTGATTATGAGAAGACCTGTCTATTGTTTGGTTGAAAGCTGAGTCGTGTGTGTGTGTGTGTGTGTGTGAGAGAGAGAGAGAGAGAGAGAGAGAGAGAGAGAGTTAATTTCTAGATCTAAAGAGTGACTAAAGGGTTATAGTCACAGGGGGCTCACCAGTCTCTCTTTTACCATTAAGTCTGGTCTTTTTAATGGCTTTTAATTTTGATCTGTATTTTTTCACACTCTCTTGAGGATTTTCTTATGTTAGCACTTTGAAAGCAGTTAGTAGTAGTAGCTGGACATGACTCGGGGTCATAGAGCCTGATCTTGTGGTCCATTAGTTCTTTGGACTACTTGTTTCCATGTAGCTTCAATTTTTTATCATTCTTCTTTCTTGCTGACAGGGAAAGAAAAGGAGTCGCACTTTCTATGGTCTCTTATACAGTTAAAAAAATGTGTGTGTTTCACATAAGCATCACATATCATACTTTTTAATCATTCAACTGTACTAAGAAAAGCTGTACAAGCATTATCACGATCAATTTCATTATTCTTTCTTCTCATACTTATTGTGGTTGGCTGTTCATTCTTCCCATCCTGCCCTGCCATTCTCCTAGGTAATTACTAATCCCTCCAGCACAGAATTGCCTATCTGGAGTTCATACAAAGAAAATCATACAAAACACAAGCAGTAAACAAACAGGAATGACTAGACAAAACCTAGAAACACCACATCTGAATAGAAGGCTCCGATACCATTCCCTCCTTTGGACTTGGATTTTATTATTTGACATTCTTGAATCACACAGGCTGGTGTGCTTCTTACATGTAGACTTGTTGATGCCTTACTGAGATCTCCCCTTGATTTAAAACACGTCCTTAAGATCCCATACAATATTTTCTCTAATAGCTGAGAACCCTCTGGTTTCTTTGGTTTCTGGGTGATGATATCCTGTCTGGTGCCTTCAGGGTGGTCTGTTGTCCCTAGTGATCTGGTTAGTATTTTTAGAATAGTAATCGTTCTTGTTTTTATTAATTCTTTTGGATTTTCTTTGTCTGGAAATATCTTCATTTCTTCCATATTTGGCGATAACTTTGCTGGATGTAGAATTCTGGGTTGTTGGCTTTTCTCTTTCTGATTTTTATATTGTCTTCTTGCCTGTGTAGTTTTGTTGAGAAGTCCAACATTATCCTTATCTATTTTCCTTTGTAGGTAACTGTTCATTTTTTTCTAGTTGCCCTCATAATTCTTTCCTTTCCTTGAAGATGCAGAGCTTGATTATGATATATCATGTTTTTCATTTGCAGTTTTTACTATTTGGGGTTCTCTCCCCCTCTTCAAGAGCTATTCATCCTCCTTTGTAATGCTGGACTATTTTCTTCTATGACTTCTCTGGCTATTTTCTCTATAGATTTTTCACTTGTTTGTTCTTGTTCTGGTTTCCCTACAAGATGCAGATTGTTTCTCTTGATAGAATCTCACATCATTTTCAGCCTTTCTTCTGATTCCTCTACTTTTTTTGTTGATTGTTGCTCTCATTGATTGTAATCAGAGTGACTGTCTTTAAGCACTCTGACATGATTTCCTAGAGGGCAATGGAAAACAAAGCAGTAAAGAAAGAGGAAGGGGAAAAAAGTGGCAAAAAATGTAGCTTGGGGACTGACTATTCGTACCAATCTGACCATGCAATCTGCCGTCTCTGCAGGATCCTCAGAGGCCAGTGAGACAAGAGGGTTGACTGGTTGGTTTGTGTCTGTTGTAGAGAAAAATCAGTTATGGCAGTATGGTAGCTGCATAATCTGGTGTAAATTTGAGGATTAAGAGTGTAGGAGTGCAGTCTAGCCTGTCAGTCAGATATAGCCAAAAAAAAACCTTTATCTGGGCATGGCCTTATCCTGAGGATTCTGTGAGCTCCTGCATTTCCTCCTTGGAGGTGGGAGACACACATTCTCTCCTCACTCCCTGGGAGACTCTCTATGGACAGTGCACAGTCCCTGAGAGATGCTCTACTAATAAGACACACGGCACAACACTGATATAGTTTGTGCCCTGGGAGCTGGAGGAACCACGTGAAGAACCCTGCCAGTGCTGAGGTGCTTACACCACCACTGGATCTGCAAGACTTTGCACCCACTGCCCTGTGATCTTCCTGTATTTGGCATCATTGCATTTGTTTCATGAGTCTGAAGAGGACTTACAGATGGGTATCAGACATATCGGCTAATATTGGACTTATGGACTTGATCTGGGCTGCCCTGGGCTGTTTTCTCCATATTCAATTGCTCTTGCATATCAAGCTTTTTTTATACACATATAAGTGTCCATGAATTTTGTTTCTCTAGTCAACTCAGACCACCACAAACAGGGGGGAGTGGGGCTCACAGAACGAGTTATTGGTCATTGGTAAATGGGAGTCTACTAGTAGCAGAGCTGCTCTCCCACTTTAAGAAACTTGGATCCACTTAGTTTTTAAATTGATTTTCTTATTGCCAGGAAGTTCAGGATATTCCTTATAGTGGGACCTCTCCATTAGTTGCTGAGGAGAACGCCTCATAGTTGTTATCTAGTAGTCATATTCCAGATGTCCTCATTAGCTTTTTAGATAGCAGTTTCTACTCAACAAAGTACCATATATACTTGAGTATAAGCTGACTAGAATATCAGGCAAGGCACCTAATTTTACCATAGAAACTGCATAAAAATGTGCTGAAAAGCTCAGCTTATACATGAGTATATACAATAGGATGCAGAATATTATCTTTGTGGCAGGATGGGTAGACGCCGGCAGGAGTGTAATAGTTAAAGTCAAAATAAGCAAATACAGTTGTGCTCTCAATTCAACAGTGATCTACAGTTAGATGCATGGATAGGCACAGAGCTAAATGGTTGTGGGAGGGAGAGTAGGAGTACACCTATGAAAATACATAGATTTGACAGAGGACATTTGTACATGGTTATTAATCTTTCTGCAAGTGTGTTCATGAATGTAGTGGAGCATATAATGGAAAGAGTTGTGACAATGTTTTAAACATAACCAAATACCTCAAAGGCATGAATCTCTGAGGTTGGGAGTTCAGGACCATGGTCTCAGGGGACACCAAGGCCAATGAGCATAGACAATGAACACGGTCAGTGATCCTGTTTTGTCTTTTCTTAATTTGCTATAATTCAATCTACCATAAATATTTCTTTATAAGATAAGATCTAATGGGCTTTTGTGGTGTTAAAATCATAGAAGTCAACCCAGTATCTTTGCTATGACTAAAATGAAACCTACCATTTTTCTTCCAGCCTCTAAAACCAGTCCTCCAGTATTTAGAAATGCCATCATTGTGCCCTACAAAAGGAGCTCACATGGCTTAGTAGTTACCTGTTTGGCTGGGATCCCCACGGTCTTAAGTTCGAAACCACCAAACAGCTGCTCCTTTGGAGTAAGATAGGACTTTCTGCTCCCCTAAGTTGTTGCAGTTTCAGAGACGCACCGGGTCAGTTTAGCCTGTCTCGTAAGGGTCACTACGCATGAGCAGGGACTCAGTGGCAGTGAGGGAGGGACACAGTTGGTGATTATTCTTCAATATTATTTAACTCCCAGGGCATTAAAAAAATTTCCATATTACTTCAAGATATCTTTCTATGGTTAAATCAGAATCCACATGAGTTTCACATTGGTCATTGGTAGTTTTGCCTTTGCTAGTTATATATTTGAGCCTTTTCTTTCTCTTCTACTTTATAATAGACTCTGTGTATGTGTGTGCACGCACGCACGCATGTTTTAATTCTAATTGTCTGATAGAGGGTATAGAGACTAGATAACTTGTTCTTTAGGTTGGAGCACTATTTTTCCCATTTTGCAATTAATTGGTATGTAGATTAAAAGGCTTAATTAAATTGAGGTTTAACTTTTAAGGCAAGAATATCTCAGGGTGGCATTCTCTCTCATATAATTTTGGGCCTCCAATATTGTCATCTTTATCCATCATTTATATAGTTCTCCATCATTTTTTTAGCCACATGCTTAGTAGCTATAGATTACGTTTGGTCTGATTCATTGTTTTCTTAAATGTTAAAATAGTGATTTTCCTTAATCTGTAACTTCTTTTATATTCCTGAGATTGAATTCTGTAAAATTTTTCTCACAAAACATTAATTGATCCTAAGTAGTATTTTTTTAGAAAAGTATAACAACAGCAACAACAAAAGCTTTCCCCCTTGTAGTTAGCACAATTTAAAAGTCACAAGTTAATATTCCACCAACTATCACTAATAAATATTTTTGAAATGCTGTCGTTATGAGTTGAGCTGCAACCCACAAGATCTGAAGTTCAAAATCACCAGCATCTCTGTGGGAAAAAGACAGGTCTTTCTACTCCCAGGAACAGTTACAGCTCAGAAATTGGAGGCGCACTTCTGTTCAGCCCTAGAGGGCTGCTATGGGTTGACATCGAATTGATAGCAGTGAGTTTTTTGTTGCTGTTTTATATTGGAAAAAAATTTAAACATTCAAAAATTTACAGAGTAGTCTAAAGAGCATCTCTATATTATTTGAAGTCTAGTGCACCAGTTGCTAACATTTTGTCACATTGGTATACCTTTCTCATCAGTTTTGAGAATGTCCCTATTTTTGGACATTTTGGTATACTGCATTTACTTTGTATTTTATGGACCTTAAAGAAATCAGGCGTGTCTCCAAAGAAGTCTTGATTTATTAGTGGAAATTGATAGATATTTTTAAAATAACTATTTGATATACCATATATATTTATTTACATTTGCATAGCTTTAACTTCCTTTACTCATATAGGTTTTAAAAAGTTAATTATATGCATGAAGACTTACTTTAGATAAACAGAAATGTACAGATCTGAAATGAGCATTCTGACACATTTTGATAACCACAAACCCATTTGGGGGAAGTGAAAATGGCTCTGCCATATATGATCTTTCCACCTCCCATTCAGTGACTAGAGGGAAGCATGCAAATAAGGTGTAGAGGACTCGCAGTCAGGATTGGTCGGTTTTGCCATTCCAGTGGGTGTAAGAGCGCTATCTCAGAAGTAGGAACAGGAAGAATTCCATGGTCATCAAGAACGGAGAACCACCAGTGGAACACACGTGAGATCCCTATTGGAAGTGGCAAAGGCTGAGACAGAGCAGTGTCAGGATTGTGCACAAAGCAGCAGGCTTTCCAGCCCACAGAACAGAGCAGGCGCCAAAGGACCATATCACCGTGAGGCTGAGGACCGCAGAGAGACAGGACTGCTGACTGGTGTCAGAAGAGGGTAAAGAAGGATGGAGGGTTGAGGGCATATCTGACCTTATCTTGTGACTGGTGTGGAATTGTATTCTGTTTTGCTTTACTGAGGTGAGAGCAGATTAGATATGCCCCTAGGCCATTTCTTCATGCATATAACCCACATCCCAATATAAAATAATTTAAAAATGTTATCATTCCAGAAACTTCTCTTCTGCCTATTTCTACTTAAATTCTTTACTGCCCTCACCAAGAGATACACTTTAAGCTAGTCTATTATAATTGTTTAAGTTTTACTTGTTAAATGTAATATCAATGGCTTTATGTTGTATACTCTCGTTTGAGTTTGACTTCTTTTCCACAGCATTTTATCTGTAAAATTCATCCAAATTGTTGAATGTATCAATAGTTTGTCCCTTTTAAAAATCACTGTATGGTCAATAAAGTACTATGCATCACTGAAAAGCAGTGATGAACGCATGAAGCACATCACCACATGGGAAGAACTGGAGGGAATTATGCTAAGTGAAGTTAGCCAAGCGCAAAAGGACAGGTACAACATGAGTATGCTGAGCTAAACATAATTTAAAAAAATGCAAAAGGGGTATCTTGGGTTGCTACTTTATTCAGGAATGCCTGGGGAAAGGGCCAAGTAGTATGGCAGGGGTCAGACCAAATTCAGGGCTACATATGGTAGCCAACTGGAATGGGGGGTTGATGATGGGCTGTGGGGCAAATGGTGATATGTAGAGAAGGAATGGAGTACTAACCCTCCCAAGGGGAGTGTATTGTTTATATCTCCGCAGCGAAAGAGGGATCAAACTTAAACATTTGGTGATCCAGAATGTGAATGCAGTGTGGTGGTACGAAGTGGAGAACCAAGGAAGAAGTCTATGCACACAACTCCAATCCCAACTACAGGGGCAGACACCTCTCCACCAGGAGTGTTTGCCTTGGAGGTCAGCACTTGAAGCTGCAGCTTGGGGAGTGAGAGATGCCTGACCTGAACACATGAGAACAAATGAAGAGGGAGGAAGAGAGAATGCAGTGCATCTTGATCCACCTATCCTTCAGGACGATACTCCCACTCAGAACAGCTGAAGCACAAAGAGGATCCTATGGCCAGACCCACTATGACATACAGCTACCATCACTGACCCAAGGCCTTTCGGGGTCAACAGTGGAGAAACAGGGTCAGGATTATAACCTCTCTGACACAACCACACCAGGGAAAAACACTAGGGGTGTGCAACAGAGTGTGGAGATCCAGATGAAATGACCACGATAAACCTTGGAACCAAGGAGTGACACCCCATCTGACTCAACCAGGGGACACCCCTAGAGGTCAATGAACAGACCTTGAATTATTTACAGGTTTTTATATTGTTATTTTTTTTACATATATATATCACATTGGGTTGTTATCGTTGCTGTTGTTGTTGTTGTTATCATTGCTTTATTTTCTTTGGTTGCTTCATTTTAGGAAGTCTTTTTTGGATACATATTGTTACCTTTGCAGGTCTATCTAAATAAGATAGGCTGGATGAACAGTCTGGAGGCAAAAATGATGAGACTGATGGTTCCAGGATGCGGGCCATGGGAGAAGGGGAGGAGAGGGAAAGGAGATGGTGTTGACCATCTCAGGGATAAAGGTATATCAAATGATCCAAAATTAGAGATAATGTGGATGAGAGAAGTCCAGTAGGGATTGATCAAGGGTAATATAATGGAGAGAAAATACTGAAACCCAATGGAGGCTGAGTATGATGGTGGGACAAGAGGGAAGTAAAAGGAAATAGAGGAAAGAACTGGGGATAAAGAGCATTTATAGAGGTTTAAATAAAGGCATGTACATAGGTGCATATATCTATATGTGACAATGGGAGAAACAGATCAACGAACTTATGCATATAGGCTTAGTAGTAGAACAGCAGATGGGCATTTGACCTCACTCAAGTACTTCCTAAATGCAAGAACACTTTGTTCTATTAAATTGGCATACCATGATGGTCACCTTACCTACCTGATCACTGAAGACAAATGTGTGCATAAACAATGGTGGTGAAGAAAGCTGATGGTGCCCAGCCATCAAAAGATGTAGCATCTGGGGTCTTAAAGACTTGAGTAAACAAGCGGCCATCCAGCTCAGAAGCAACAAAGCTTACATGGAAGAAGCACACCAGCCTGCATGACCACGATGTGTTGAAGGGATCCAGTGTCAGGCATCAAGGAACTAAAATTGCATTATTATAAATAAGGGGGGAGTACAGAGTGGTGACCCAAAGCCCATCAATAGGTGAAGTGACATCCTCTTACAGAGGGATTGCAGGGAGGAGATGAGCCAGTTAAAGTACAGTGTAGTAACAACGAAATATGCTTTTTTCCTCTAGTTCTCTAATGCTTCCTCACACCCACTATCATGCTCCCGGTTCTACCAGACAAGTCCGACTAGAACAGGGGATGTACACTGAAGTCAGAAACATGGGGAATTTAGGATAGACATTCTCTCAGGACGAGTGATGGGAGTGGTGACACTGGAAGTGTGGAGGGATGGTGGAGTAGAAAGGGGGAACTAATTTCAGGGATCTACATATAACCTCCTCTCTGGGACATGGCCAAAAGGGAAGTGAGTGAAGGGACACATTGGACAGTGTATGATATGAAATAGCAATTTGTAAATCATTAAAGGTTCATGGGGTGGAGGGAGGAAGGGAAATATGGGGAGGTGGAACTGGGGGTCTATGTGGAGGGAGGATGTATTGAGAGTGATGATGGCAACAAGTGTGCAAATGAGATCTGCATATATTTGATGTATGTATGGATCGTGATGGGAGGCGTTTGAGTACCCAATAAAATGACTCATTTTGAAAAAAGGGGGGAAGGGGAAAGAGGAGCTTTTTTTTTTTTTTAAAAGAGCTTATACCAAGGGCTCACGTGGAAAATGTTTGGAAATGTATGTGGCAACATGTGTGCCAAAGTGCTTGATGCAGATGATGCACTGAATGTTATAATAGCTGTAAGCATCTCCAATAAAATTATTTTAAAAAATCACTGTATGGTAGTCCATTGCATGATTGTGTCAAATTTTTGATTAGCTGACATTTGAGTTGCTTCTAGACATTGGATTTAAGTGCTCCTGATTCAATACTACAATGTATGACAATGTAAGGGGGAAAAATCTCACAACTGGATCTATAAGCAGCATCATAAATGGGGAGAAAATTGAAGTTGCCAAGGGTTTCATTTTATTAGGGTCCATCATTGAGACAGTTAAGGCTTATTGTGTCAACCTAACCGATAAACATATTGGGAATTAATTGAAGGGTGGATAGACAAATGGCTCGGTGAACATAGCCTTTCTAGTTCTCAAGTCTCTTGTTCTCTGATGGTCGGATCAAGGTGTAGCTGCCTTAGCCAGTTCCCTGCTTCAGCTGGCAAGGTTCACTTCCTGGGAGACATCTCTGAGGAGAAGCCACATGGACCTACTCTGATGCAGCCCTGGGTGCTGAGAAGCCATGTGGCGACCCCTACCAGTGCTGAGATGTTTGCATGTTCACTGTTTCGGCTTTTCTCCCGCTGTCAGCATCATTGCATGTGTTTTGTAAGATGGAGGAGGACTTTGTAGATCAGTGTCAGGCATATAGGCTAATGTTGGACTTTTGGACTTGGGTAGCGTTGGGTTGGGGTGCTTTCTTAATATACACTTACCCTTTAAATAAAACTCATGTATATAAATGTGTGTATGTATGTATATGTATGTGTTTGTATAGCTTCTGTGGATTTGTTTCTCTAGTGTACCCAGACTAACACAATAATAAAATCAATAAAGCATTCAAGATAGTGAGTGACATTTTGCATTGGGCAAATCCAGTACAATAGACTTCTTTGGTGTTTTGACCTAAGCCACGATATTTTCATTTGTCTCATATACATGTAAAAGCTGGACAATGAATAAAGAGGTTGATGTCTGCAAAGACTCCATTCAAATGAAGCTACATTCACAAGTTTCTGGTAGACATAAAATTATAAGAGGCATTGCTCAACCCAGCATAATCATAGTGTCTTATTGTTTTTAAAATGTACTGGATTCTGTGTGCTGATTTTTGTTCATGGATTTTATATTAACATTAATAAAATGAAATTGGACTATAATTTTCTCCTTTGTTCCATCTTTATCAAAAGTAAATATCAAAGCCATTCTCCCATTTATTAGAAAGTCTGAGTATAATTTTCCCACTAGCCTTGGGATCATTTTTTGTAGCATTATGAATATCTTTGAAAACTGGGTAAATGATCCTATTCAAAAACCTTTTGAATCTGGTGCTTTTATGTGAAATAGTTTGTTGATATTTTTCTTCATTTTATCTATGCAAATACATCTAGTTGAGCCTTTTATTTGCATTGGTGTAAATTATTTTAAATTACATTAAATTATTCCTTACAAATTAAAAATTCTATTTGTTCAGCATTTTTCAAATCTTCTATTTCTCTGTTTTAAATGGTTGTTTCCCAATACATTGTATTTAGGTATGCACACTTTCTTTTTTTTTCCTTTTCTTGGATTGGCTCAAAAAACTCCAACTCCCTGCCACCGAGTCAAATTCACCTCATAGAGAGATAAAACTGCCCCTGTGGGTTTCCAGCCCTGCAAGGCTTTGCCTCCTCTTTCTCCTGTAGAGCGCCTGGTAGTTTCAAACTGCTGACTTTGTGGTTAGCAGTCGAGCACCTTACCATTACAGGATCAGGCTCCATTAGGCTGGCGAGTGGTTTTCTATCTTGTTACTTCTTTTCAGAGTATCAGCAGCTTGTTTATCAGTTGTTTTCTAGCTCATTTTCACCTTTACCTTTATTATCTCCCTATGAGAGCTTAAAAATAATTATGGATAGTTAATTTCATAAAGGTTTAATGAGATAATCACTTGATTTTTTTTCCCTTTTATGTTTCTGTTCATGCATGATTTACTTTCATTGTTTGTAAGAGATAAGCCATGTGGAATTCCTGGAATATGCCTAGATTGTGCTGTATTGTTACTTTTCCATATTGCTCTATTTGACTATTTCATATTTTGCATAGAATTTTTACACCTGTTTATGTATCAGATGGGCCTGATGTCTACCTTTCCTGTAAAATCCTTGCAAGAATTTTGCATCATTGTTAGTGTGACTATGGACAACTACTTGAGAAAGACTAATTTTTCCTCTTTATTTTGAGAAATTTATGTAATATTGGTCCTTTTTTCTTTTAAAAATGTTTAGGGCAATTCACCTGTGAAGCCATTTGAGTCTGGAGTGCTTTTTTTTGTCAGTTTTGGAAGGTTTTAGGGAAGATTAAAGTTCCTTAATGGAGAGTAGCAGGACTATTAAAATTTTATATTTCCTGTGTCCACTTCAGTAACATGCTCGGGATTTTCCCATCTCTTCTAATTTGTCACATTTATTAAGATATAAAATTTAAAATAATATATTTACTATCCTTTTATTGTCTGGATGATATTAAGCAATATTACCTTTTTATTAGAGGCACTAGCAATTTTTTACTAATTTTTCTAGCAAGGATTTAATTTTTCTAGTATCACCAATCAATATCCAAAAAAGCTTCCATCAATAAATCAAATGACATATTGCCTTGGGCAGGTAGGCTGCAAAAGACAAAATTGACAAACGTTCACCTGGCTCAACCAGGGTCTTTTCAGTGGCTTCATATGCATGTGAAAATTGGACATTTCCTAATGGAGCTAAAGAAGAATTGCCTAATGTTGCTTTTGAATAACATTGTTGATGAAGATTATTGACGAATCAACAATTCTGTCTTGAAGATAGTAAAGCCAGAATATTCCATAGAAGCACATAGAGTTGGACTTCCTCTCCTCTATCGTGGACATTTAACCAGGAAGAACCAATTCTTAGAGAAGGACCTTACGTAAAAGTATGGTCAGCGACATGGGAAAACCCTTTCATGGCATTAGTTGCGGTGAACTGACGACTGCCACCATGCGCAATGACTGTGCAGATGACAGCGGACGGGGCAGTGCTGCCTTCTGATAGACATAACTCAGTCAGCTGCACCTCAATGACTGCTTTTCTCGGGGTTTATGAAGCTTATGGATCTAGTCAGTAAATCAACTTTTGACTTTATATATTGACTGCTATATTTTTTCTGCACGATTTCATTATTTTCCCCTGATCTGTACATTTCCTTTCCTCTACTTTTTGGAGTTCGAGCTTGTATTTTTTTTTTTTGAGAGCAAAGCTTACATTCACAAACTTTCTTCTTTTCTAACATAAGTAATCACCATTTGTTAATTATGGCAGAGGGAACTGTGGTGGTTAAACATTGGAAGGGGACTTACAAGGTCACTAGTTTGAAACCATCATCCATTCCTCAGCAGAAAGACTGGGTTTTCTACTACCATTACAAGTTACAGCCTCCTGGGGGAGGGGATGAACAGTCAGGGTGCAGTGCAGCAATGATGAAGCATATACTGTTCCTCTAGTTCTTAAACGCCTTCTCCCTCCCCACCTCCTACTGTGATGGTCCCAATTCTACCTTACAAATCTGGCTGTACTGGAGGAGTACACATAGGAACTGGAAACACAGGGAATCCAGGACAGATGAGCCCTTCAGGACCAGTAGTGAGAAATGGGAGGGTGGAGGGAAGGTGGGGTAGAAAGGGAGAACAGATTGCAGGAATCTACATATCACCTCCCCCCTGGGGTATGAACATCGGAGAAGTGGGTGAGGGGAGACATTGGAGAGGGTAAGTTATGAGAAAATAATAATAATTCATAAATCATCAAGGATTCATGGGGGAGGGGGAGCAGAGAGGGAAAGGGAAATGAGGAGTGGATACCAGGGGTTCAAGCAGAAAGCAAGTGTTTTGAGAATGATGAGGTAAACAAATGTACAAAAGGGCTTGACAAAATGGATGTATGTGTGGATTGTGGTAAGAGTTGTATGAGCCCCCAATAAAATGATTCAATAATAGTAAGAAAGTGGAACCAGGGCAAGAAACTTACATAAAAAGAAAACACTTAAGCCAAGGATAGGATATAAATATACAAATATTGGATATAGTTTTATTTATTTGAATAGATGCTACTTATTTGGGCAATGAAAAAGTTACAGTCTCAAAATGCATACACGCATGCATGCATGCACACACACATGCATACACACATACATGCATACATACACACATGCATACATGCATGCATGCATGCATACATACATACATACACACATACATACAAGACTTACAGCCTGTCCTATGGAGTCACCATGAGTTGGCATCAACTTCGTGGCAGTGAGTTTTTTGAATCAGATAGATAAAATAATTATTATTAAGCTATTAGTGATATGTCTACCCTTGGACTTCTTGATTGTGGGTTTGTGTGTGTGTGTGAAAAGTGAACTCCCTATTTATTTATGCCTCTGTGGTTGGGTTTGTGTCCCATGCAAGCAAACATAATACTAACTGGACGCATTTAACTTTATTTTCACGTTTGCATGGCTCCCTACCTCCTGAGCTTTCTCTGCCACATTCAGCCCTGAGTTTCCCTCTGCATTTTCAGAGTAGTTTCGTGTGATTTGGGCCCTTCATACTCTTGAACTTGAGCCACCTTCACTGTCTTGAACTCTCTTCTTGAACTCACCTGTGCAGTTTTCTTAGCTGATCCCTTCCCTTTCTTTCTGAACACGTGCTTTGGTTTTTCAGGCTGAGGCTTTGACTGGTGCACACATAGATATCTGCTCGAGCTTTTAACTCTTTGATATTGTGAAAGCACATTTCCATCCACTGTGTGAGCCAAAATTTTCAATTCCATATGGGATTTCTAGTGTAGGAGTGATAAAGGCAATGACTTCAAAAAATAAAACAAGGTGACTTTCAAAAAATTGCTTTGAATCGCATCCATAAAAGTATGAAAAATAAAATATTTCTATCTCATCAGTTGAACACCTTAATGCCCAACATAGCAAGTTTCTTCTTAAAAATAAGCTGATGCACAAACAAACAAAGATCCTAGTTGGAGTACGGAATTGCGTCGCTGTAAGCATTCTGAGATGTTTTGGAGGGAGACATGAGGGTTTTAGATCTGTGGGAGCTGATGCAAATGTAATGATTGAATATCTCTGTTCCAATCATCTTAGGATGAGGGCTGCAAATCTTGTAATTATTGAGACCTCATTATAAGACCAAGACAGAGTGATAAGAACTTTCACCAGGAATGACAGAATTAGAAAATTTTAACTTTTTATTTTCATATCAAGGACTTAAAGCTGAGCGCTTACATTACCTGCTCAGAGTCAAACAAACAGCACTAGACATGCCTCTACCCTTTGGGCGTCCACTTCAGGAAAAGTTCATCACTATGAGGATGAGCAAGAGGGTCATAATTATGGGCATGACTTCCTTGTTACTTTATTAGGATGGGAAGTTCATTCCTATTATCAACGTTCACAAGTGATTTTCAAACCTTGGAGCCTTATTGGCAAGTGATTTGTCATTTAGACGAGCTCTTTAGAGACAGAGGCAGGCTGTACATGACAAAGACAAATTTTAGACATGCTGGTTGGCATGAGGCTACTGCAAGATATTGGAGATTATAGAACAGGGTATGGAGCATGATCTACAAACAAAAAGGCCTGCAGATGCTAGGCAGTAATGGATATGCACAAAGAGCCCAGGGTAAGTGTCCGGGAGCAGATCTCGTAGGGCATGTGTGTGCACAGGTATGGGGGCCTGTGAGTGTGTGTGTAGGGGTCCCTGTTGTAAATTGGAGACCAGGTGACCCTCCAGAAAGAGGGAGCTGGTACTCAGTTCTAGGGTAGTTGTGTGTTTAGGATCCAAAGTTACTTGATGCATTTTTTCATGAGAAGGGAGAAATCAATATTTGTTCTATAAAATGTCCTCAATTTTCAATGTTATCTCAGAATATTAAAGCTTACTGAAGTCATTCAAAGCACAAATCATGCCTTTGTCAAGACTTTGTCTTGTGGGCTACTGGATTAGATTAAGTGATGTTTGAACGAAGTAGGAGTAGGAGGAAAAGAGGCTGATAGACAAACAGACAAGCGAGAGTAAAGAAGCTTGAACTTTTTATTTGTTTCTAAATTTGGTACATTGAAAGCTGAACATTTTTGTGACAATGGTTCCAGGAGGGAGGTTTTCTTCACCCTGGATGCCAGCCTTTCCCTTCTATATCATAATGCACATATGTTGTGATTGGAATGATTAATATGTACAAATTGATATGGAAAAATACTTTCATTGCTAAATGCGAAAGGTTGGATTATTTCATCAAAAATAAGAAGAAAAGAAAATGGTACAGAACTTTCACTTTTTTTGTACTTTAAGGATGATATTTTAGCAATCTTTCTCACAATAGTTTATTCCATTTATAATCTTTTGGCAACAGAACACTAAAAGAAATTCGTTTATTGGCATGCAAAATATATGGCTTCAGAATCTATCTCTTAAATTTACAGAACTTAAAATTTCATACATCCCACGTGGCTGGCAGGTGATGCTAAGAAGATGGCCTTGAATGGTGACATAACTTATTTCCTAGAATTAGAAAAAAAAAAAAAGGATTTAAAGTAGCCATTTAAAGATACCATTAATATAACCAAGAAATATATCAAAGATCTATTTGGATAAAAGCTAACTATCAATTTCATTACCTATAAATTCTTCTGTCTTCTGGATTCTAAATATTTACTTTCAAAGATGTTTATCCTAAAACCTTTCCATCAAAAAATATAGTTATGAATAGTTATAAAGAGCAATTAGCATTTTTAAGATAAGTGGTTATGTTTGGGGATTTAGAATTTTTTTACTACTCTGCTTATTTACATTAAGTATATAATATGGCATATTTGGCACTTTAACTTTGTGCTAAACCTTCAACATATATAATTTATAATGTTACATTAATATGTGAATGACTTCACACTTTCCATGTTATATTCCTATCTGCGTTCCTAGTGTGTCATCCCTTATAGATATTCAGCAACTGTTTTTGGAATCAAGGTGTGAATGAATAAAAGTGCAATGGTCCAAACTGAGTATAATAATGTATTCTCAAAAGATTTCAACTTCTCTGTGTGTGTGCTTACCCTGCCCCAGATGGAGAAAAATCTATAGATGACAGACATGTATTTAAGAAACTTTTGGTGGTTTTCAGAGTTGACTAAACCGCAGTCACTCACCTATCAGTAATTTTTGTCTGCAGCAACCAGTTTATAAAATCTCGTGTGGCAAGATTATCAAGAACTGTGTTCATCTCATCTGAGAAAGATCCATCCGCGTGCCTGCGACGCTCTTCCGCGATGCTGTCTTCTTTCGGGAAACTAAGAAAAAGAGTTAGATTTCTTTAAACATTTGAAATATAGGCTATCACTGCTAATACATGCAAGAGTTATTGAGAAATTATTGATTGAGGTCATACTATACAAATCTCAGAGAAACCAGTATGAACTGGGGAGTGTTTATCTGAAAGGAAAATTTCCAGGTAGTAAAGGTAAGTGATGGGAACAGAAATTTCGCTGTATAACGTCTTGCCCTTTTCGATATTCCAAGCTGCTTTAAGATTTTTAGTATATCGGCAACACAGAAGCTGTTGCTGAGATTGTCTATTAATTTACTTACATTTTGATAAAGCATCTTATAAACTGCAAAACCAGCAATTTTCAAGACGTCCTTGCAAACTGAAGTATGAAGGGATTAAAGCTGGTCTATATGAGATTTTCACTTTTCTCAGTTTCCCAGAATGGAATGATTGACATCTCTTTAATGCACACTAAAACGTTCTTGAGTGTAAGCACCTATTTTCACTATTAGTTTTGCAAGTTCAATTTTTCATGCTTTTGAGCCAAGTTGCAATATTACTTCTCTTTTGTCTTGATGTCTCTCTAAGTCTCAGTAAATTTGTCTTAAAACATCATTAAAAAAATCAATGGAGTTTAGCCTATTTTTTATATTCCTTATATTTCAAATGTCAATCAAAGCGATCATTAGAAAGAAGATGAACATTAAGGCACTTTCGGCTATTTAATAGGTATTTAAGGGAGTTCCATGGCTATTAGACACAATGTGCATATGTTTCCACCAAACATCTTATGTTTGATTCCCTTCAACCTTCTTCAAGTTTTTATCAGAAAACTTACTAATGCATACATACACGATAGTCACTTAGGTAAGTATTTTATGTCAAACTGTGCTTTCTGTACTCCTTCATCTCTTTATTTTTGCTTTCCCTGACATTCCCTAGAGGCGTAGTTTAAGCTTGTGGTTCCACTGCAGTTACCCAATGTCCTCTAGTCGCTCTCACAAGTGTTCTGATTTGGATGACAAATTAATACTCTAATTATCACATTACTGTAATGAGGGGAAAATATAACCTGTTTGACTCTATTACTAGTGATCCTTACTAAAGATCATATAGACTGTACTTTTGTATATTTTCTCCCTTCAATCTGAGATATTTCTCTAATTTTTGAGACTGCACAAATAGCTTCCCCAACCCAGATCTATATATAGATAACTCTCGATTTAAGTTTTCACCATCAAGGGGAAAAAATAATGTCAAATAAGAATGTACAGACTTACTCTCGCCTGCCTCGGCCTTTCACCAGCCAAGCAATGAAT
This sequence comes from Nesogale talazaci, assembly GCA_004026705.1. Classification (NCBI taxonomy): domain Eukaryota; kingdom Metazoa; phylum Chordata; class Mammalia; order Afrosoricida; family Tenrecidae; genus Nesogale; species Nesogale talazaci. The sequence goes on from PVJH01003253.1 coordinate 28,593, forward strand.
TCCTTGGCAGCTTGGCCTTCCAGATAAGAACTTACATCACTGGTAAAGGTCCCTTCAGCATGTCTCTCAAATTTATTATGACGTTTGGCAATGTTATTCCTGAAAGAAATGTGAACGTTAAATTGAAGATCTGTCTCTCTGGCAATATGGTTCTCACCTATAAGCAGTGTCAGCTTCCAGTGTAGGATTCCATGTAGGAGGGGCTTAGGGACAATTTGGAAAGATGGGTGCTGGGGACTAGTGATAAAACTAGTCTTAAAGCTATTAATTGTCTGGATTGAAAATGGATGAGAACCATTAAAGGCTATTTCTGTTTGTGGTTAAAGAAAGAAAATCCATTGGGGAGAGTTAGTAATTAAAGAGCTGCTAACACTTCCTCCCAGGACACCCCTTGTCCACTTTCCCTGTTTATTGTTGCCGTTGGTTATGAAACGATGCATTGCTTCTACATCACCTTCAACAGCTAGAGATGCCGTTATGTGATGCTTCTCTTCAACAAGGAAGCACTGAGCAGACTTAGTTCATTGTTCTAAGGGAAAGCAAAGAAGCAACTCAAAATATTTATGAAAAGGACCATGTGATAATGGATAAAGGGACATGTGTGATCAAGTAGCCATGAAGAGCATCAGGAACATGGACTGCAGATTGGCTTTAGTATAGCAGAGTTTGCTGGTGAGCAGCTGTTCTCAGACTGTCTGGCATCTCTTACCCCTGAAAGGTTTCATTCCATCCTACCTCAGAAATCACCTGTGAGCAGCCATGGTTGTACATGGATAAACCCCCTAAAAAGGTCGTCATTTTTATAAGTTTGTGGTTCTCACATTTCATGGATGACCTCACCTGGTGTTCTTAGCAGGATGACGTTTTCTGACCATGAGAACCATGGTTCCTGCAGGCGAACATACCCTCTACTTTAAGACCCTTTGGCTAGCTGCACGTCTCTCTCCTATTCCCCTTGTTCATGCATCATCTCTTCTCTTTACTTCCCTCCCTACTCCATTCTATACCAGACAAATGCATGGCCTTTCTCTGAATTTTTGATGTCTTTAGCTACTCTGTATGCAGAACTCCCTTCCTCTCGTGGGCCACTTTCCAAAGAAATTGTGAGATTCCACCATTTCTGTGAAACTCTTGCAGATGAATTCCTCCAGTACCCTGGATGCAGCAAAACCCCAACACTAGTCACAGAAAATCCAACATTAAAATGTATGCTGCACTATCGGCTTGGGTGCGTATTTGCCTCTTCTCTCTCTCTGCTATGTAGTGAGGCTGTAATTTAAAATGCAGAGCTTGAATTGTATTCTACAAGAAAAGGAATCCATTTGTTCCTGTCCCTTGCCAAGATGATCTTGGCTAGGGGATAATGTCAATGTGGTCACAGTTGAGGGGTTGAACCCTATAAGGGAATGTGTAATTTACTCCATCTTTTGTCCAGATATGAGATTCCTACATCTGAATGTTTTACAAAAATCAGCTCTCAGCTTTAAGGGCAGATGAATAAGGGAGGATTTATTGCTAAGGACCACTTTGGAGGAAATAATTTAAGATCTACTGCTCAGTGAAGAGTAGGTAGGGTTTGGGGGGATGAGGGATAGGGTCCTCAGAGACAAAATGTGAAAGATAGCACTAGTGACCTTGAGAAGTATCAAAACTAAGAGGGTTCATAGCCAGCAGGGAAGCTTTGAATAGCTAGCTGCAATCCCATCAAGTGCCCTTGGGAGGCCAACGAGGTTCCCCTAACATTTCACACCTTTGAATACCCTTCATGGGGTCACACTGAGTTGAAAGGGACTCAATGGGAGTGTGTTTTAACTTGGCGAGTGTGATCGTTTAAGAAATTCAAGAGAGAGTGAAGCTATACAAAGTAGCACATGTGTGCGTACATTTCAGACCAGGTTTTGAACGCTTACCCATTTCTCTTGGTGCTCATCAACCATTGCACAAAGTCCTGAGCGCGCCGGGAGTCCAAGTACTTGCTGTAGTCACTGGTGAAGGTGCCCTGGGAATGGCGCTTGTCTTCAGTCATCTGATCCGGGTCGTTAAGCAGGTCCACCAAGGAAGCTGAGACTGATCTGTGATGAAGAGTGATTGGTGAAACACACAATTATGAAAAATCACTGGAGAATGACCTTCACTATGAAATACAGGGCTATGAAACAGCCATTCAATCCCCTGAGTGTATATTGCTTCACAGTGCAAAGAAACCTTAGTGCTTTATCGGACTCTCACAGTTTTTTTTTTGTGTGTGTGTGTGTGTGTCTATGTGTGTGTAACTGGGTACACTCCTGAATTCTAGGAACAAATAACTCAATGGACTTATTACTTTTATTTTTCTGAAGTATGATTAAATAAGTCTTAGTTTGAATCTGCACATGACTATGCAAATAACAGCAGAAGAGAACATTTTTTCTTGAAGGTTTTCAAGAGTGAAGAGCCCACATAGGGAGGCTGGGCAGCACATTTATGGTTCCAATTTTCTTTAGCCTCTATCAATATAAAAACCTATCCCAAGGACTTCAGAACTCAGTAGTTATCGCTGAAAGACTTAAAAGTTCAAACAAAAGCAAGAAAAAAAATTCCACCTGCTAATTCTAAATTACATAGTGAATAATCCACACCACATTCATCAACAGTTGGTTGCAAAGTGAATATACAGCAAAATATTCTATGTGATTAATATTCAGAAATAGAAATTAAAACACCAAGGAGATACTATTTTTGCCTGTCAGGTGAGCAAAGATGACATACTAGAAAGGACACTGTGAAATAAGTATCTGAAAGAAAGAAAGAGAAAGAGAAAGAAAGAAAGAAAGAAAGAAAGAAAGAAAGAAAGAAAAGATCTCCATCCTAATTTTCTGGAAAGTTAATTTACAAAATGTCCTTAGAGGTTTAAGCTCATTCAAACTGATTGAAGCAGGAACTCTACTATCAGGAATCCATCTTTCAAAAATAATCTGTATTCAGGGAAAATGTAAAGACCAAAAATTATTCAAAGTGCTATTTGTAGGAGGAGAATTGTCAGACCTCGTAGGTGTTCAACAGCAAAGAGTTAGCTCCCTATAAATTACTGTAAATTTTTGTATTGGTATACCACCACTATATATTATACATTTAGAGAAAAAAATTTAAAATGTCAGAAAAGCTAGCAAAACAATAATAAAGGGAAAGCATGATGCCAAGCTGTATTATGGTCCGAGGAACATTTGTATACCATGTATATGAAATACAGGATACCAAGAGACCTTGCTTTCATTACGCATAGTTTTCTCTGTATACTATGTCTACTTTAAACCTTTTTGCACATTTTCTTTGGTCTGAGCACATATATGGATACATGAACATGTGTGATTTTGACAATTAGCAAGAAACAAGGTTGCTTTTTGAAAAGGAATAACAAAGAGAAAAGAGTTGGTGTGAGTCATTAAAATAAAATATGCAGTGTGTGCGTCATGAATAGGTAGATAGACTCATCTGAGGAATTCAAAAAGCTTTCACTTCCCAGGTAGCATTATTTCCCAGCATTCCTTACCCCCTCAATGCTGATACAACCCATAATTGTTTCCATAATCCAGAAAAGCCTACCCTTATCACATAGACAATTCAGATATCTGAATGTTGGGCACAGAGGGTTTGCTCTGTGTTACCCCATTTACTGATCACAGTTTCCACAGGCATTCAAGTAGCCACAGAGCTGTGTTAGATAAAAGCGAAGGACTCACTACCTGGGCTTCTCCTCTGTGTCTGGTAGAGCATGTTGCCAGCTCCCTTGTAACAGCATTAGGAACAATCCGGCCACAACGTAAATGTTTCTCATTGTTTCTGTCTGGCAGAACCCAGGAGTGGGGTGGTGGGATGGGAGAAAGAAGCAGGCAATCATATTAAACATGTCAAGCTAGAATAGTTTGATTTTGACTGGACACATTTTCTAATGAGAAAGGAAAAGCTCATTTTACCACTCATATTCTGATTTTATTGCCAGTTTAATTTCTAATAGTTCATTATACGTCCCAGTCCCCCCGCCCCCTGATTTTGAGAGGCAAAGCCAGCATTAAGGGTTTTCATTAATGTAGGACACTTCTGTCACTGTTTAGAAGGCTCATTTCCAGAATTGAAATGGAAAATGACCACGATAAACATTGAAAATATCCCCTGTAGATGATAAGCTACATATGGTTAGCCTGAATGGCACCTTATCCATAATGCTGCTCCCCCCGCCCCCCCACTATCAGTCTGGCTTTCAATTAATAGTCCTTCACTTCCAAGCATTTACATTATACCGCATTTCAACCATCTTAAAGCAGCCTCAGGCTACAACTTGGCATGCCAGCTGTCGGTTCAGATGTATTATTCATTTATATTTTAAATAGTGTAACTTGGTCTAGACTTTGTAATTATAAAGCGGCCAACAGATTTGAGGTATTTTAGGGTGCGTTGACCTGTTCTAAATTAAAGGGGAAAAAAATCAGTTTAAAGACAAGCAATTTGCAATGAGAACTAATGCTTCTGGCAACTTGAACAGTCACAACTAAACAACTCAGAGAGTACTGTCATAAAGAAAATCCGCGCTTGCTTCTGAAGACTTGGAAGTCCCCAGGTTGCTTTCCAATTGGACCGAGTCCAGGATATGTCATTTGCTGCTAGTGACACCCCAGAACCGGTTGTACGCTACACCTGGCTGCCTGTCCTCGAATCACCAGCAGATGCCTGCCCACCGCGTGACAGGCAGGGTGCGCAGAGGCCCACGAGGGTGTGGGCAATGTCCACCGAGTTAGCGCCTCTGTTTTCTGAATGGGAACTCCAAACCCCATGTTTCCCAAGGCTTCCTTCTATGGGGTGTAGTCAAGCTCCGGACGCTAAATCTGAGCTTGGCGCTTCAAAGCCATCAGCTCCTTTACTGGAGACGGATAAGACTCTCTGCCCTCCTAGGGACTTACAGTTTCGGAAACCCCAGGAACAGCTCTCCTCTGGCCGACAAGGCTGCTCTGAGTCGGGCCAGGCTGCGGGGTATGCGTTTGGGTTTCCGTTCCCCCTGCTACTTGTAAGCCCAACCGCGCATACTCTCAGAAGGGAGGCTTTCAATCCAAGTCAGATTATATTTATCCATAAATAATTTGAATGAGTATTTTTAGCAAATGACATTTGGTTTGAAATAAGGATTTTTACAAATATTATCATGTAAAACTATCAATCTTTTCCTTAACATCCTAGCTGTATTTACTATCTGTTTCTGACTCTAAAACTCAGAGCCTATAATACCTGTCACAGTAATCTCTTTCATTAAAAAGCAATTTTCTTTTTTTTAAAGGTGTGGTTTTTTTTTTTTACTGAGTTGTCTATTCGACAAAGCAACATGAAGTCAGTGTCTAGTCACCTTTCTTCATTCGTCAACATTAAATGAACAATTGGGCACTTTGCTATGCTTCAGAAAAAGAAATGGCCAAGTCGCCATCTTTTTAGGGAGAATCCAGTGCTGGGAGCATTCAACCTTTAGAGTCATGCTTTTGAAGGATTAAAAAAATATGGCAGGCTGTTATTTTTATGATTATATTACTGTTGGAAAGTTTCTTTTACAAGGCAGAAAGCTGTCCATTTAGGACTAAATAATCCTTTCCACCCAAGGCCTTTAAAGCTTCTACATCTTTGATCATGCTGTACAAAGATAGGTTTGGAGCATTTTGGCATTGTGTCCTTGATGGAAGAAGAAATAACCACAAAAAAAGGGAAACATTTGAAATCCCATATGGTTACCCAAAGAAGTTCTACCTAAAGAAACGACTTGCTTTTCAACTCTCCTTATTCAATGGGGGAAAAGTCTATGGAATTTTTCTAGAATGGATTATGATGATCATACGACTCCTTTTTAGTGTATTTAATCCTGTGAATTAGATATAATTATATGTCAAGGCAACTATTAAAAAGTCTGGAATGGGAACAGGGAAGAATGGAGCCAGTTTCTTGTTTGGAAAACACTGCTGAGAAGGGAAATTTCATTGATAGTTTAGTATAAAATACTACTTAGTAAGAAAATAATTTCAAAGTGCTTTCCCCCCTCTAAATGAGGCATAAGGAGAGGATCCTAATTTCTAAGTTAAATTTAGAAGTACAACATGATGACAATAACTTTTTCAGTGTAGAAAATATTTTAGACAGATTAATAGACCAAGGGAAGGAGGCATTCTATGATATCTCTACATATAGATCATATGGGTCCTTTATAACTTAGCTATCTTATTTTCTTTGCTGGAGGAATCTATGTGGAAATATACACCATTTAATCATTTACTTCATGCAAGATTTCTGTCAAACTGGTCTTTGCTTTAGGAACTTAAACAGATACTATCCAGTAGCTAATCCCCTTCCTCCACCATACCCGCCCCACAATAGTTACTGAAACTTTATTCCAGAATGTAGACATTTTAGATTTCAATCACAGCTACTAGCCTTTAAGCAATAATAGTTATTGGTTACTTCCACCTTTCCAAAGTAAGTCATAGTATGCACACCCTGCACCATTGTATGTTGTCTTATTTATGAAGAACTCATTTATAAAGACTCTAATTTTCTGACAGAGATATTAAAAACAAGAATATTTGAAAGATGATTTAAATTTTGTCTTTTAGAAAGTCATAGATAATAATTGATAGAAAGCAATTGTGAGTAAAGCCTGTGTAATAGACCCATTTTTCTGCTGAACTGAAAAGACGCCTTCTGTTTGAAGCCGCATATACTTTGAGTGCATGGAAAGAAAACAATTTCTTTTCAAAATTGTTTCTATTTATTTTAACATGCAATTCTCATAACAGCTACATCTCATAGCGAGTACATTGATTTAAATATCTGTCTTATTTTCTACTTGATATCTTTGAGATGAGTTAGTCGCCTACTGCATTTTTGAACTTCACTAAGTTGAAGCAGACGGAGATGTATTTTCTATCCCTTTTTCCTTCAATTCTGCTCAGTGTCTTATTAATAATAAAGTATAAAATGACAGAACAACAATTTAATTCACAACATTTTTCTCCCTTAACAACATTCAACTGTATCACAAGCCGGCTCTACACTTGTTTAAGGAACAACTAGTAAGCTTACCTGCTGAAGCGGACGTGGAACAGAGCGGGCAGAGAGAGGCAGAGTCCTCTTTCTGAACTTTGGAAGTGCACGGGGTCTTGAGCTCTGTGGTGCTGCACCAAGCCTCGCTGCTTTTATATATTCCCCAGCTCTGCTTAGCCTCACAGATATTACGCTGACAATATAAATTTCTCATCTGTAAATAATGGGTTTTTGTCACAAATGATTTCACACGCCTACTTACTTTGCTCATCTGCATTTTACACATACATGCGGAAAGAGACCCGGAACTTTTTGTTTACTCTCGGGCCTTTTCTCGCTGCGAACGAAGAGGGCAGAGTGGAAATTCACCTTCCACTCTGTCAGGCATGAAAATCGCTTAAGTACCCTAAAGTGAATTTTGATGTTGAAGCCAAACGAATTTCAAATTACGTGACCCTTGGTTCAAACAGCTTTGGGGATCGCCTCATCCGAGGATCCTATAAAGTCCATTGGTTTACCAATTATCCAGGATGGATTTCTTACCTGAAACACTCATTCATTCATTCATTCATTCATCTAGCCATCTGCTACGTATTAAGAATCTCTCACTTTGTGGAATTAATCTACATGATTTTGATGGCAAGTTCGAAGGAATGTTAATTAAAAAATAAAATACATCTGTTAAGACCTAATGTGACTTGTTGCCATTACATGAACTCAGGTAAAAAGAATAAATAAAATGAGGGCTACCTCTCCAACCCAGGTGATTACAGGATGGGGCCTCTTGTTTCTTTTACTGGATGCCTAACACCCAACTGAATTTATTAGAAAACAGTGCAGCAAATCACAAAAGAACACGACTTGAGGAAAAGTGTCATTTGCTGACCAGGTGACATGGGCATTGGATAGCCTACAGGACTTGGTGGAAACTGTTCCAGTTACTTGTGAGAAGCTTACAGGTGGGAATTGTTCTAGACAGATAACATGTGTTCAGAAAATTGGGTGTAGCCGTACTGCTTTCACCTCGTTGGGTGACTGTGGCAAGTCAGACGGTCTCTTTGTGCCTCCAACTTCAGAGAACTGTGCTTCCAGAATCATGATCTGAGAAGGCTGGATAATTAAAATCTGATGACATGGGAGGAAATCATCACTTCCAAACTGGATATTGTAAAGACTTGTACAGAAGTAGATCATTGGTTATGACTGGGAACATGTCCCCAGTGAACTGAAGCTCTTCAGGTAAGGTTAGAGTCACTGTTGGACGTAGAGGTGCATTAAGGTGAGAAGGTCCCGGTCCTGTTGGGAGCCCTGGTCAGGCTCCTCTCTGCTGGTGATTATTGTCACTGTCCAGTCTGCAATCCACGTGCTGTGGGAGGACTGTCGACATGTGGAGACTTGTTGGAGAGGCAGCATCTCGGGCTTAAGTTCCGACCTACTCAATCTCAAGTTTAACAAGATCCCTGGGACGTTTATATAAGTACTAAAGTCAGAGTATCATCCATCTCATTTCTTTCACCTCGTCGGTGTGCTGCTGGGGCTTTGAGGTTCAGATTAATGCTTCTCGCTTCCACCAGAGGGGGCGAAAGGGCAGGGAAAGCTGGCCTGGTCAGCCTCGAGTAACATTTAAAAATACAGCAACGGCTTGAAAATGTGGGCTGATTTAAGAGATGATTAAATGAGCCTGTTATCTCAGTCCTCCTGTGTGTATTGCCTCTATCTTCATCAGAATCAAATCAATCTCTCTTTTCTCTTTTGCTGTTGGGATAGATGTTTCTCTTCAGAGAGCCCTTTTCCTGCTTCAGAGGTTACCTGGTTTGAAGCAGGTGCGAAGCCCCTCACATACAACCTGGCAATCGATGCTGTCTCCCAAAATTTCACTCCCCAGACCTTCCCTGCTGACTAACATCACTCACCATGGGTCCTCCAAACCCATGGAGTTGCTTGTGTTTCACCATTTTCTTTAGCAATGTATAGGATTCCAGTGTGTATATATTCATCTGCTCTCCTGTGGGTGGGCCCTTAGAGAAGTTGTTTCCATCTTTTTGCTCTTGTGAATAGTGCTGCAATGAAGATGGATGTGTTTGTATCCCTTCCTGCTCTTTTTTTTATTTCTATAGGGTATATACTATGTGATACGATGGTTAATAGGCTATCCTGATTTCCAATTATTTGAGGACATGCCACACTGCTTTCCATAGTTATTGTACAGCATTGGGATCACACAGGCAGGGGGTGAAGGGTCACATCTCTTGGCACTCTTTCCAGCACTTGCTGCTTCCCGCTTTCTTGAACGTCACCATCCATTCTGAGGGAGGTAGCGTCTCAGAGTTGTTTTGATCTGCATCTCTCAGACATGCCACTTAGAGATTGCCAGCTTGTCTTCCTCTTAAATTGTCTACTCACATCTTCTGTCCAATTTTTTAAAGTAGCCCTTGTGTCATAGTGGTTACGAGTTGGGATAATAACAGTAAGGTCAGCAGTTTGAAACTGCCAGCAGGAGAAAGGTAGACTTTCTTCTCCTGGGGTCTTGATAAAGAGGTAGTTCTACCATGTCCTGGAGGCTCACCATGAGTCAGAATGGACTTTGTGGAAATGAGTGGGTGAGTTTGTCTATTTTTCAATTGGGTGATTCATCATTTTTGTGTGGAGGTATTGAAGTTTTCTACAGATCCTAGAAATCCGTCCTTCTTTGTGCCTTTACTCAAGCCCTCCTTCAACTCAAGAACTCTTCATTCTAATAACCTGGCATTCTGTGATGCTCACCCTCCTGACACAATTGCTGAAGACCAAATGGGTGCATAAGCAAATATGCTGAAGGAAGTTATTGTGCCTGGATATCAAAAGATATAGTATCTGGGGTCTTAAAGGCTTGAATTAAGCAACAGCCATCTAGCTGAGCAGGAACAAAGTCCTCTTGGAAGAAGCACACTGGCCTGTGTCATCATGGGTTGCTGACAGGTTTTGGTGACAGGCATCAGAAGACCTAAAACAGCAGCAAAAACATTATTGAGAACAAGGGGGCCAGAGCAGAGACCCACACACCTATCTGTAGACAATATGACATTCCTCTTGCAGAATGTTCACAAGGAAGAGATGGGTCAACCAGGGTGCAGTATAGCATCAATAAATACACAATATTTCTCTGGTTCTTTGAGGCTTCCTCACCTCCAACTATCATGATTCTAGTCCTGTCTTTTGGTTCTGGTTAGACTAGAGGATGCATACTGGTACAGATAAGAGCTCATTACACATGGAACCCAGGTCAGATTAACCCCTCAGGAATAAAAATGGGAGTAACCATAACAAAAGGGTAGGGGGGAAGTGGGGAAAGGGGGAACCAATTCAATGATTGATGCATATCTCTCCCCCACCCCTTTGATGGGAATGAACAACAGAAATGTGGGTGAAGGGAAACAACAGTTGGTGTAAGATATAATAATAATAATAATAATAATTTATCATTTATAAAGTGGCCCTAAGAGTGGGAGGGTGGCAAGGGAGGGGGAAAACTGAGGACCTAATACCAAAGGCTCAAATGGAAGGTAAATGTTTAGAAAATGATGATGGCAACATATGTACAAATTGCTTGATGTAATTGATGTATGGATTGTTTTAAGAGCTATGAGGGCCCCTAATAAAATGATCTTTTTTTTTAAGTCCTTCATCTGATATGTATGTCCTTGTCAATTTCTTTTTCCCAGTCTGTGGGTTCTCTTTTTATTCTTTTGGATGCTATCTTTTGATATGAGTGAGTACGTTTTGTTTCTAATTTTTAGGAGGTCCCTTCATCTGTTCTGTCTTTCCCCATGTGCATGGTCTTTCATGAATTAGCATGAACTTCTAGGGGCTACCAACACTTCAATAGTAGACCCTCAGAGAACACAAAAACATTAAGAGGCCCATTATAAAATGCCCTGCTATGGTCATTACAAGGACCCCAGTAGAGTTGAAATGAAGTCTGAGTGGGATTAAGGACAAGGAGCTTCTGGGTCATGCAAGCAGTGACATGTTGAATACAAGTGATGGAGATTGGTGTGGCCAGGTGCTTCTGAAAGGCCACGGCCTTGAGAACTCTCCTCTGGCACACCTGGGGTCTCCCTGAGTAGGAGTCCACTTGACAGCCACCAAAGGTCACAAAAAGACTCTCATCAGGAATAAATACCAACTCCAAGGGGAATTCTGACCTGCAGATCCTCTTCCAATTCTCCTCTTATTCCTCTCAGCACCAGCTGCCCCTTGGCCTTTATATTGCCATCATTGCAGTTATTAAGCTATTTAAGTGTGAAGCAATGAAAGCACCTCTATATTTTTGTGACTAGTGGTCCTTTATTCTTGTGGTTCTATATTTTTTGTGACCAGTGGTAAAAAGATTACCCAGAAGCATGGAGCAACTGGAAGAAAAAGCATTAACAAGAAGTTAGAGAACCAAGAGCCAGTATAGGGAACTTCAACCTGGATGAAGTTCACAGAGTTAAGCTAAGAAAAAGAAGGTGGACAAGAAAACCAAACCAAACCAAAGGAAAGCAATCACACATGAATGTAATCATTTATACAATGGTCAAGAGCAGACTAAACTAAGATTTAAAAGAAACAGAACTGAGGTTGTCTCATTGAAGGGGATGGGAGAAGATAGTCTAAGAAGATCCCACGGGACTTTCTAGGGGAGATGGAACTCTTTTACATGATCATGGGAATGTGTGCCACTCAACCACCGTGGGAAAGGGCAGAACTGATGAATAGCTTTTCCCAGGCTGAAATCCTTTTTTCCCTTTCCTTAAATTTTGCTGATTTTGTGGCTGCTGAGAAAAACACAACAAAAGAGCCACCAAATTACCCCTTTCTACATAGCAATGTCATGACTTTGATTACTTTGTGTAACCATTCTGATTCTCGTCTTTTTTCTTTTTCTTCTCCCTGCCACCCACCGTTGTTCCTCCCCATTAGCATACACTCACTACCACCATCATTATTCAAATGCATTGATTCTTCGGTGGTCCTCCTCATTCAATTTCTGACTGTCATGTGTATATGAGGTGATAAGAACTACCTTGGCTTGAGGTGGGAGCACGGGAGCACCTCAGTCCTTACTTTTTAGCATATTAAAGAGTTCTTGTATAGCAGATTAACCCAATACAACACATCTCTTGACCCTTCCTTCCCTGAGCATTGGTTGTGGATACAAGCAAAAGGAAATCCTTGTCAGGGTCCATCTTGTCTTCGTTTATCATGATGGTTCCTGTTGGTCCCGTTGTGAGGTTGTGAGGAGCTTGGTCTTCACATTAAGTTGTAATCCATACTGAAGGCTACCATCCTTGATCTTCATTAGCTAGTGCTTCAACTCCTCCTCATTTTCAGCAAGTGAGGTTGTGTCATCCACACGTTGAAGGCTCTTAAGCATTCCTTCAATCTTTAAAAAAATAGTTTGTGTTTTTAAATTTCTTTATGAATTGGGAGATAATGCTCTTATCATCTCAATCCATAGTTCAATCACATCAATCAGAATTGTACAATTGCAACCACAGTTTTCAAATATTCTTCTTCTTCCTGGATTCCTTGACATCTTCTCCCTTTAAAACCCATACCCCACCCGACCCCGAAGATTGTATCGCCAACCCTTAAAACTTTAATCTATAGGCTTTCTTTATAGGTTCATCAATCTGAGGTTTCATATGATGAAAAACATAACAACTTCAAGAGGGTGCTCTCCAATGACATAACAGCTCTGTGATACATCTTACTATGAACAAACACAGACGAAACAAAAATACAGAAAATGTTGAAAACCAGATCAGGTTTAGCATGCATCATAGGGGGATTCAGCTGAAAAGACTTTAACTGTTCAAGTCAGATTAATGCCTTCAATAATCTCTACTTATCTCTCCAATGCACTCTGTTTAGTAACCACTTTTCTTCCATCCCTCAATTCTGGATAGAAGGAATTCACCTCTTCAGTAGTGACAAGGAAACATTTCTTGCTGGGTTTGTCAGCTAATTCTAATTTCGGCAGGTTATATTAATATATTCTTCATGATTTAGAACACAGTCTCCATCACAAAGGACTTAGGGCAATATGTACAAGTTCTTTAAGATCCATACAAAGAAAAATGCCACTTCAGAGAAAAGTTTAAGGTTCTTTGAGCTTCTTTCTTGCTTTGAAGGATAAAAGATGAAAGGTCTTGGAGCAGTCTTTGATAATCCAAAACATGTAACAATCAGATGCTCTTTCCCTCTCTATGAGTGATATGCTAAGGCCAGGGATCCACAGGCAATAGAAGAAGGACTTCTGGGGAAAATTCTTTTGAGTTTGCCAGAGGCTGTGAGAAATGTCTATTCAGAGAGATACTGAAGAACCAGTTCAGGACCCATCCATCTGGGATGATTCTAAAGAAGCTTGCTGTGCTGGGGGAAAACTCAGGAGAAAGATCAGTGGACAGTCTTCAGTCTTCCTGCCCTGAGGCTCTGAGACCCTGGTAGTTAGCCTAGTTCACAAGTCTGTGCTGATTTTGATTTTAGTTTTTGCTAGATCCCTGAAATAATGAGATGCTGTTCTAAGTCTCAGTTATTTTTATTCACAAAAGGGAACAAGGAAGAGAAAGTAAACAAAATCACACTGGTACAAAATCATCTTATCTTGTGGGTTGAAAGTAGAATATATATATTTATATGTATCAATACATAGATATCATTGAATGTATGCATTATGCTACTATTTTTTGCATACTGTAGCTATAAAAAATAAACCATATGTCATTACATTTATCCAACCTCTTGCTCATCTGGAAAGACTTTTCTTCGAATTCCACAATTATTTAATCTGAATCAATAAAATATTGCATGTTAAAGATATTTTGCATAAATGAAGTAACTTAGGGCATTAGAAAATTTAATATTTGAAGTCTGTATAATAAAAACATGCATAAAATTCAAAGATGTTACATTTTATTATTTATTGTGCTTTGTAATCAGCTATGCCCTGCCTGAAACTTACTCAGTATTGCCCACTTATATGTTCTCATATGTATTTTAAAAATATGCCCTATTTTCTGGTGATATTAAAGTAATATAACCATAGAATGGAGGATAATTTTGAAGACTTCTAGGTTACTGTCCTATCTTTAAACAGGATTTTATTTAATGTATGGCATTTTACTGTGTGACTACATAACTCTTCAAACATAAAGTATAAATACATTATTAAAAGAATGTTTTTTACACTCCAAAAAAAAAGATATCAGGAATCTTTTATCCTGTGTTCGAATCCCAACTCTCATTAGTGAGAAGTAAATCATTTCTTTCTCTGTTGCTGTTTCCCAAGAAAATAGAAGCTAACTTTTTATACTTTAATTTGAATCAGAATTCCCCTCCACACACACCTGCCCCTGTCCATAAATTATAGGACATTAAACCTGAACCATTTCTGGTGCAGAAGAAAGATTAGATTCTTATTAATTTCAGGGCTATGATTATCAATACTATATCCTCAGTAAATACTGATCATAACTAAACTGTATTTATTCTAAGAAACAATCTTTTTAATTTGCTATGCTCTTCCTGGGTTGGAACACTGGTCACCATTATAAGGGTCTTATGAAAACATGTCCCAGTCCTCAAAAGATGATCACCAAAGACTGCGACATTTGTGCACTGCTTTACCATCTTCTCTGCCCCTCCTTAACCCCACATTATGATGGGCATAATGCGTAGCAAAAAAAATTCAGTATTTTAAATTTTGGGTTGATTTATTAAGGACTAAGATACATCTAAATTTCATAGGCTCTTGTTCTACAGAAATGCATCGCTTAAGACAATTGACATTCATACGGAGAACCAGCTATAAATTAAAATCTTCATGTGACTGAACATGCAGCCTGAACAGATAGTCTTCCATTTCAGTGATTATCGTACATCACCAACCAGCTTATCAACTGGATTTTTCTTTCTCATTTTTAGCCTGGCACCCATCAAGAGACTTAGTTATAGGCAATCCTTAGCCATAGGTTACCCTCACTGTCATGGAGTTGAATCTGACTCATTGTAACTTTATGATTAGCACCCTAACAGGTGGTTACTACATTACTTGGGCTCTTTGTTGTTATAGGAAATTGGAGTTAGTGATAATAGTAACACAAGTAGAATAGAACTTCCATTACTGAAGGTGAGATCATTTTATACCTTAAGGATGAGATTCCAGATCTCTAAAAACAGGGAAATAGGTACCATTTATTGCCTATGAAAATAGTCCTGGTTACTCACCAGTTTGGCACTTAGCTGCTGATTTTGGTGGTGGGAACCCCGTCAGTGGCTCCGCTATGTGGGGAGGGACTCTGTGACTTGCTCCCGTGGAGCTGATCGCCGTGGACTTCCTGTAGGGCAGTTCTACTCTATCTGATAGAGGTGCTGAGTCTGAATCAACAATGCTCTGAAAAGACATAATTTTCTAATCCTCTCAATATATGCAGCAATTTCAATATTTTTGCCTTCATTTTACAAATGAAAACACAAGGATTTAGAATGGGCAACCACATTGCGTAAAGCTGCGTCTGTTTCTGAACATAGGACCATGCTGTGGGGTTCCCGACAAAATGAAACCTCCTGGGAGTCCGTCTTGGCTGCACTCAGATTCCCTGCACATCTGCCAGATCGCTCAGACAGCAAGGCGGTGAAATAAGCAATGGGAGGTTCAGGGCTTCTGCTTGGTTCTGTTTCAGTTTACTTTTTTATTGTCTTAATGTATGAGATAGTTATATTGTGCCAACCTGCTCTATAAGCACACGTGGGATTAATTGAAGGGAAGAGAGATAAATGGCTCGGGGAGCCTTGCTTTTTGAGTTCTCGAGTCTCTTGCTTCCTGATGATTGGACCAGGGTGCAGCTGCACTAGTCAGCTCCCTGCTTCAGCTTGCAAGGCTCACTTCCTGTGAGGCACCCCTGAGGAGAAGCCACATGGACCTACCCCGATGCAGCCTGGGTACTGGAGCAGCTGGGTGGAGACTCCTACCAGCACGGAGATGCTTATGCACTCATTGATTCTGCTTTCCTCCTGCAGTTGGCATCATTGCATGCGTTTTGTGAGATGGAGGAGGACTTTGTGAATTGGTGTTGGACATACGGACTAATGTTAGACTTGTGTGCTTGGGCAGCACTGGGTTGGGATGTTTCCTTGAGTTTCTGTGGCTGTTTTTCTTTTGTACACAGACGAACACAATGTATAATTCAGCATTTTTTTTAGTATACCTGTGATATTAGGCAACTAACTCATTCCAAAACTTTTAAATCATTCCCCCAAATATCTATGTGCCCTTTAGTGTTTTTTTTTTTTTGCCATTTCATCCTCTCCCCAGCTCCTGGCAACTACTAATCTACTCTCTGTCTCAAGTTTTGTCTACTTTGTGCATTCCACACACAAAGAATTACTCCATATGTGGTCTAAGGTATATGACTGCTTTTACTGAGTAAAAGGCTTTCCAGGTTCACTCATGTCAGAGCAGCCTTGCACTCATTTCTTAGTATGATTGAACAAGATCCCACTGTGTGGATAGGCTCAAGGGAGAAAGCCGGGGCTCTGCTCCCCAAAATGAAACTTATAGCCATGGAGGCCCACAGAGGTAGTTCTACTCTGTCCTAGAAGGTCGTCCTATGTGTCCCAATCAACTTGATGGCAGTGCATTTAGTTTCTCTGTTGAATAATTTTTTTTTACTATTTTCATGAAAATTTTAATATAATGATTTTGTTTATTTTTGTATGTTTGACATGACCAGACAACATCTTGTTTTCCCATTCCTTTGATGGACCTTTGGTCTGTTTCTTCTTTTTGACCAGTGTCTACTTTTACTATAAATGTTCACGTATACTTTATCATGTAGATATATGTTTTTAATTCTCTTGAATAATATCCAGGAGCGGCATTGATAGGTCAGATGATAATTCTATGGTTAGCTTCTGGAAGAAGTGCCAAATTGTTTTCTAGTGCAATAGAGACGAATCCGGTCTGAAGGATCTGATCTGTGTGCTTTATACACGCCACGTAACTGACTCTACCTATTACGCAACCTCAGGTTTTGTTCTCTGACGAAGAAGCTAGGGTCCTGCGTGAAAAGAAAACAGGTTTGCGCCCTCTGGGGTTCCCAGATCTTGGCAAGATGGAGGCCCCGTCTTTCTTGTGTTCTTCAGATGGAAGTGCAAACAAGAAGAGTCTCAATAAAGGAGACAGGATAAGACCAGATGGCAGAGACCATCTCTGCTGGGGTGATTGCATTGGGAAAGGAGCTGGACAATCAGAATTGAGGAGTGACAGAGGGAGTTTTGCCATATGGGGAAATGAGAGTTTTTGGTGCTCAAAGGGTGTTGGGTAGAACACTGAATAAGTGGTCCCTTGCTTTGATTTCCTCTCTAGTATGTCTGGAGCAGTGTGAGTGGCAAGCAGGTAAGCTCAGTATAATTTGAAGTTTTCTCTAAAGAGTGATAAATCTTCTTTCACTGGCAATGAGAAAAAGTCAAAATAAATATTTATAAAATACCCAAATGCCTTATTTCCTAAAATACACTCTTCTCATTTCAAAAGTTGGAATCCACCAATTCCAGAAATTATGTAATAATGATTATAAGCAACTTATACTGAAAAAATTACAAATGGGGTTACATATGTAAACTATGTGTGTACAAACTTATAACACGAATATAAGATAGATGAAGTTCTTTTCCAAAACAATAGAAATTTTAAATGGACGAAGTTATCCATTTTAATGACTTGTACTCCTTAGCAAGGCATTCCTAGTTTTGATTTTATTGTCTGTACAATATAACATAGGGGTGGTGTTAATCTCAAGCTGTTATTTATAAGTTTACTATGAAGCTTTACTCTTTGACCATAGTAAATCCCCAATTTCAATTAAAGTAAAATACATGCAAAAGGTAATTCATCTAAAACAAGAGACTGATACTATGGTTTTCTATAATGATTTCATTGCATCTGCCTTTTCACTAAAGAAGATTGTGCAAACAATACTTTATAGCTCCTGAAGCTGTAACTTGAAAAAAGTAAATCGTAAAACTACTCTGGATGTGTGGTAAGTGCTTCGGCAATCTGGAGGCACACATATGATTTTGTTTAAGCATAAATTGAAACATACTAACAAAATGAGGTAGAGAAAGACTAGGGCTCTCTATGCCCATCAGGAGTTACACTCTTAGAGACCCAGTGGGGGAGTTGGATCCTGTGCTCCAGAGTCGCTGTGAGTCAGAGTGGAGCCTCTGCTGATGAGTCTACTTGGAATAGAATCTTCCAGAGATAAATATATTCTGAGGCTTCCTCTGGAAGACTAGAACATGAGGTTGACATGTTCAGTGTTCTTTATTCCTGCAGCCTGAACTTGGGCCACATGTGGGTTATTAACACAATGCATCCAATGCCGATATAGAGACCATCTTTGTGTGAGATCTTAGTATTATCTGCTTTCTCCTGCCTCCACTGCAGCCCCAGGACCATAGAGGGGGAGCTGCCTGAGAGCGAGTGTGGGAACACACAGGAGGAACAACAGAAAGAAGACCCTTAAAAAAGCACCACTGAAAAGTGGAGGTGGGATGATGGTAAGAATGGAACGTTAACGCCGTTTTTTAGTTTGGTCATGAATTTGAACTACACATTGGATGACTTGCCTAACGTACAATTTTGTTGAGGGTAGAAACACAAAGCAGACTATATAAAGGTCATTAAGTTAAGGAACGCTGCTACATTCTCCATTTGCAAAGCCAACACAAGTGTTTTTTTAAGCAGTCACTTAGTGACTGCTTCATTAAGTGGTCTTAAATTCTAATAATGGGTGATAAACACCTGCTGGTTAGGACTCTATCTACCCTTTATATTGAACTTTTGATTAATGACAGCAATAAAGCCTCCTGAAAAGGCATTTCACATACTTCTTCTGGAATCCCTAATGAACAACAAACTGTATTACATGGGGAAAATGGAAGTGACAAGAAACCCATGGTCCAGAGCATCTGGATCTGTGGAAGCTTGACTGAGTTCCATTACTCATGCCTCCTTTTATATATATATATATATATATATATGTATATATATATATATATATTAAACACTTTCATTTACTTCTCGAGTTTTGAAATCAGAATGGGACCTGGTGGCACTGTGGGTTAGGCACTCAGTTGCTAATGGCAAGTTTGTTGGTTCAAATTTCTCAGCCGCTCTTGGGAATAAAGATAAGTCTATCTCTTTGAATAGAGATATTCAGTCTTGACAATTCTACATTTGGTCACGAAGAGTCAGGATCAATTCGATGGCCATGGGTTTGGAATGCATATGGAGCACCTACTATGATTGATAGCAAGCAAAAGGCTACACAATTATTACTTCAACTAGACATTAATGCCCCTATAAGATAAATCCAGCACACAGATATATTTTTCTTGGCTCCTACCAATTTTTTTCAAAATGTTTAATTGGTTGTCAAGGGTTTAAAAATAAACAGCTTACTAATAATCATCCAAATTTCTGGCTTCTCTTGAAAGGATACATCAGGTCTGGGAATCATAGTCCCTATTTCCACACCATCTTAGTTTGCCAAGGAGTTGTTCTTCCATTGTATGCACTCCCTAGAGTTCCTGCTTTTTAACAGAGAGCTCCGTAGTGGTTTGCTTCATCCATTTGACTTGCTTGCCTGTTCTTGGAAGTTAATTAAGATAGGGAACTGTATTCCAAGGCACCTATTATATATATTCACTATAAAATGTTCAATGATCAACTTAATACATATAAACTTGACTGGTCTGGAAAGCTGGTGGATGGTGAGATGAATGAAAATCTCTTTGAGAATGCTTTTTTATCTTTATCAAGCAAAGTGCCACAGGGATAGCTAGCTTATTTTTACTGCCTAAGCCAAGGGGAACACTTCAACCTCAGGGTTTCTACAGGGTATATGATTGCTAGCCTATCAACCAACACTCAAAAGAGATCTATGAGAGTTCCACAATGAGTGGAAATAGACAAAGAAACCCTGTATATTAGCTTTAAGAATAAACAATGTTCTTCAGGTCCAACAGGAATAGGGGTGAAGAGAGTAGTGGTTTTAATACTTGTTATTTAGCTAACAGGTCTCAGTATTTGGGAGATGACTTAGGGCTGAGGAATTATATGACATGATCCTCTAAGGAAAGCAGCTGTGGTGGCAGTGGGGTTTAAATTTGGAGCTCCTGTGAAGTTGGTGGTTCAAACTCACTAGCTGGTCACCAGGAGGAAGAAGAGACTTGTGGTCTCAAAAATAATATGTAACATCACATGAGTCAGAATAGACTAGTTAGTATTGAGTTTGGGCTTTATTCATTTGCTTATTAGGGTTATTTCCTAAGTAACCCTAGGTGCACAATATTTGGGTGACCAGCTGCTACCTAAGAGGTTGGTAACTAGAACTTATTAATCACTCTGTGAAAAATGTAGTCATCTGATTCTCTAAAATATCCAGGTCTACCTTAAAATCCATGGGAGGAAATTCTACTTTCCTACATGGTCAATATTCTGGCCAGGTGGTAACAGATGTGAGTGTTTTTGTTTCCTTTTCCCATAAGGGGACACAAAGGGATTTGGGGGACTTGCAAGTCACAGTTTGCAAGCTATATACATCTGGATTTGTAGTATACTGAGAGAATCCTGGAAGAGAAAAAAAATTGCTGCAAATCACAGGAAAGAGAGCTTAGTTCATTTGGATCTGTTTGTTAATTTTGCAGGAACACATAACAGAATCTTAGGCATCCATCCAGTGATGCTGAATGACCAAAAGTACCTTTAAACATGCATAACTTTTATAAGATGTGTTTCACTGAGTTATTTTTGATAACTTAATTTGATGACTCTAAGTTTATATGTTTCAACAAGCTGATGAAGCAGTAGATGCCCTCACTTGTCTCTGCCACGAAATCTGGAAGAGAGTCACTTGGCCCACTGACTGAAGATACTCATATTTGTACCCATTCCAAAGAACAGTGACCCAACAGAATGATCAAATTATAGAACAATATACTTGATGTCACATACAAATAAAAGTTTGCTGAAAATCATCCAACAATGTTTCCAGCAGTACACTGACAGGGAATTGCTAGAGGTTCAGGCTAAATTCAGAAGAGGAGGTCAAATAAGGGATATATTATTCTCAATATTAGATGAATCTTATGCATTTGGGCTGACAGCAGAGAATATCAGATATTTACATGTGCTTTACTGACTGTGCCAAGACATTAGAGTATGTTGATCATAGCAAACTATGGATAGTCTTGAGAAGAATGGGAATTCTAGAGTGCTTCATTGTGTTTATGTGGAACTTGTACAGAGATGAAGAGTCAGTTGTGTGGATGGTTGTGTCCATGTTTTAAAATCTGGAAAGGTGTGTGCCAAGGTCAAATACTCTCACCATACTTATTCAATCTGTATTCTATTAGACAAGCTAGCATATTTGAAGAAGAATGTGGATTGAAGGAAGGCTTATTAGCAACCTATGATATACAGATGATATAATCTTGCTTGTTGAGAATAAAGAGGACTCGAAGCACTTGCTGATGAAGATTGAGGACTGCAGTTTTCCATATGAATTATGACTCAATGTAAGCACAACTAAAAATCCTTACAAATGGAGGAATAGGTAACATCATGATAACTGGAGAAAAGTTTGAAGTGGTCACGGATTTCATCTTGCTTTCATCCACAATCCATCCTCATGGAAGGAGCAGTCAAGAGATGAAAAGACAAGTCGCATTAGGTACCCTGTTGCACAGTACCTCTGTAGGGAATTGAAAATCAAGTTTCTTACTTTGAGGTGTGTCTGACCTAAGCCATGGTATTTTTCATTCACTTCATATGCATGTGGCAGTTAGACAGTGAATAAGGACCACAGAAGAATCAATGTATTAGAATTAGGGGATTGGTGAAGAATATTTAAAGTACCATGGATTGCCAAAAGAACATATAAATCTGTCTTACAGCCAGAATGCTCCTTAACAGCATGGCTAGTGAGAGTTCATCTCACCTACTTGGAATGTTTGCAGGAGAAACCAATCCTTGGAGAAGGATATAATGCTTGGTAAAGTAGAGGGGCATCAAAGGAGAGAAAGACCTTCATCAAGATGGATTGACCTAGTGAGTGGCTGCATTGATGAGCTGAAACATTAGAACATCTGTAAGGATGGCACAGAACCTGGCAGTGTTTTATTCTGTTGTATGTAAAGTTGCTATGAGCTAGAACACAACAATAACAATAACACTGACTAGGCTCAGGAGGCAGAGGTGAAAACATGGATGAGTTCAATGCTCCCCCCGGAGCGTATGTCAAAATTGGAAAAATAAATTAATGAAAAACAAAAAAAAGCCAAGGCATGCTCACATAAAACAATTTCTGATAGTTGATAAGTGTTATAAAGAAAAGTAAATATGTCAATAAGGTTGGAAGTTCCTGAAAACAGAATCAACCTTAGGCCTATCAGCAGAGGTCTCCTTGAAGTGATTTCAAACCTCACTGGACCAGAAGTAGGAGTGACTCTGAGGTACACAGTCAGAAAAGGCAGGTTGATAGAGTTATTTTTATTAGGGAACAGACAGGTAGAGGTTAGCATCAAGATCCTTACAAAGTTCAGCATACCAGAAATGGGTCAGAGGTCCTCGCAAGACAATGTGGAGTATGGGTATTGATTTAAATACCTGATGAGAATACATGCACAGGATCTGAAACACTGTTTAATCTGTGATGAATGGGATTAAATTGGTTATAGTTAAAAGTTTCACAAGTACTAAAATGAAGTCGGGTGTTTGATGAATTTTTTACCTGGCCCAATTTACCAGCCAGAAATATACTCAGGGTCTTTCGCAGAGTTCTTTGTTCATAAGATGCATATGATATTTTTCATGACAATGAAAACAAATTGATACTCATACATATATAAGACAGAGGTTTATGTACAAGTATAAATATATATTGAGAAAACATCCCAGCTCAGGCCCATAAGTCCTACATTAGTCCATATGTCCAATACTTATCTACAAATTCCTCTTCAGACTCTTGCAGTACATGCAATGACACTGAATGTAGGAAGATCACAGGCCTGCGGGTGGAAAGTTTTGTGGATTCAGTGGTGGATAAGCACCTCAGAACTGGCAGGGGTCTCCATGTGATTTCTCCAACTCTGAAACTCTGACCGTCTTTAGCCTGTCTCCTCATGAGCCCCACACTAGCTTGGCCTCAAGGCCATGTTATTTTAGAAGAGGAAGGGAAGTCATATACAAGTAATGGAGAATTCTGTCATCTACACCAAATGGCACGGCAAGGAAACTGCCATCAAACTCCGTGTGATGTGCCAACAGGAATTTCTTGCAGGGGTGGAGCATGTGTTCCGCCACCAGCAGGCTATTTATCTACTTAGAGCCTCCAAATAAGGTCATCAAGCTATGACCTGATGACTGGCTAGATAGACTCCATCCCTTCACTCTGAATCCTCTGAAAATGACACCAGATTATGTAACTACTACAATGATCATCATAGGTGGGACCCATGAGCTGAGACCTGAATGAGAAGAACTCATCCAAGTGGAAAGTCAGGGAAAGCGCATTACAATTTCTGAATTAGAAATGACTTTAAAAAAACAAATGGAAAATAAACTCATGCGGCTGGAGTTTGATGGGCAACGGGAAGTTGGTGACGTTATCGTGGAGAGAGGGCCTCTGTGGTGCTTTGTGAGTCACTTGGAATTAGGTGAGTACACTGCTCATGCATTCCTCATTACACATTTCCTGAATAGCTGTCTTCCCCAAAGGTGCCCCCATTCATCACTACAAAGCACTAGCTTCCCTAGACGAAGAGGAATGATCCATTCAAAGTAAGGTCCCATGGTACATGAGTTTCCTGGATTCCTCATGAGCCCCACACTAGCTTGGCCTCAAGGCCATGTTATTTTAGAAGAGGAAGGGAAGTCATATACAAGTAATGGAGAATTCTGTCATCTACACCAAATGGCACGGCAAGGAAACTGCCACCTTCCAACTTAGACTGTTTTTGAAAATTATTTGGAGACTTAATTTGTCCATGAAAAGGGAGTATATTTTCTGTATTTAACGTGCTTCAGACCCTGTTGGCTCTACACATAATCACTGATTATAGCATCCATGCAACCTCAGGAGGTTGTGTACCTAAGTAAATTCAGAGTCAAGAGAGGTAGAGACACTTATTACCTTTCACATATGCCAAAGCTAATGCATGGAGGACTTATGAAACATCACCAAAGTTACACAGGTAGCAAGTATGTCATTATGCTGGAATTCAAACCAGGGTTATCTGAGCTTACGCTCCTGCTCTTAATCTGCCTCCAAAATGAGCTGTACTTAAGATGTACAGTTTAAAAATTGGGATGTAAGTTATGTGGCAAGTAGCTAATATACTTGAATATTAGTCAAAAGATTTGAACGACTCTACTCAGAGGTGCCTTGGAAGAAATGCCTGGAGATCTGCTTCTGCAAAATCAACCATGTGGAACACAATTTGACTTCATTAACCCTCATGCCCATGAGGTCAACAAAGTAACAGTGATATTCTTGGCTTGTTTATTTTTATTTCATTGGAAATAAGTAAATTGCAACATTACAGGTACTATTGTAACCTTTATAGGGAAATGAGAGTGCAGCATTATTTCCGTTTGCTACATAAAGTATCTGCATGAATTAAAACATCACTACTTTTTCATCATCACTATTAACAGCTGAGGTGAATGAATTTTATGAGAAGTCTAAAAGGGTCCATTATATCTCTGAATATATTAAAAATATTTCAATAACAAATTGGATCAAAGATGAGTGGGTCAAAAACTCCAACTCCATAGCAGTGAGTCAATGACCACTCATAATGACCCTCTTGGACAGGGTCGAATGGTCCCGCTGGGTTTTCCCAGACTGTAACTTTATGGGAGTTGAAAGGCTCCTCTTTTTCCCAAGGAGCAGCTGGTGGTTCTGAACTATTGGCCTTGTGGTTTCCAGCCCAACGCATAACCTACTCCACCACCTGGGTGAGTGTGTCTTAGTTTTTATATGTACATATAATTTAAAAAATAGCTTGCCAAACATTTCATTCATGTCTACTTTAGAATTTCACCTTCTAGAGCAGTGATAATATTTCTCCCTCTAATACTTTATGACAAGCAGAGGCACTCATGTCTTTGCTTGTCAATGAGCAGCAGTTGTGAAACAAGGAAGGTGAGTCATCAAGCTATTGTGGCATGAACTTGGTTTAGTGTTCTGCCTCTTCCTGACAGGATACAGACTCGGTATAGAACCGCAGAGTGAAGGACAGCTTGCTGTATCAATGAATGCTCATGAAAACACAGATGAAACATTGTTTTAAGTAAACCGAATAAGTAATGGTGTATTATTTAGAGGTCAATTGAACAATGTCTTACTTCTCAAGTCTGCCAAAGTTATTACCTGTATGTCATCAGAAAGAAGTGTTTATGACCAGAATATCAGCACGACACATCAATAATCTGAGCAGGTGGTCATTGGAGGCTTTTTTGTAGGTTCATGATAAGTTTATCGATGAATAGCTTGGTACAGTCCAGGCATTTATTTCTCCCCAAAGGAGAAGTGATTCCATGTCAAATTGCCAAGACCTTGTCTGGGATGCCAGGGGAGTGTTTCAGCAGTTCTTTCACAGGCTGAGAATGACTTACCGTGCCTAGAATTTTCATATACATTTTTACAGGGAAAACTCAAAGTATCTGCTTTGTTGGATAAATTCAAAATATACTAGAGGCCTTCTTTCTTCTCTATGAACTAACAGTGTAATTGAAAGCGTTGTTTTGGTAGAATCTTCTCAGAAGATCACATAATCACCATTTAAATTAGCCCTAATTCATTTCACATTTGCTTATTTTACGGCTAACTCTCCCAGAACAGTACTTTTTTTTTTTTTACAATTAGAACATCTGAATTTTAATTACATTACCATCAAGAAGCTCATTAAAGTCACTTAATTGGCAACATTTCCAAAAAAAACCTTAGCTGGGTTTAATATATTTTAAAGAGTTACTGTCAAAGTATAATTTCACCATTACAAACAGCTTGGCAACAACATTTGCATAAAGATCTGTCAGTTTCTGAAAAATGCTCAAATGTTGGGAAAATCAGATTCGTTAAGTTGCCTTTACTAGAACAATCAAGAAATGAAGAAACTGTCATGGATATTTATCTTTATAACCTCTGTAGGGCCCAGAGTATTGTCAGCTACAGACAGCATTCGATAAATGTTTCCTGTAGGAAATGAATTATATATTTGTCCTTTGGGACAAAATATTTTATCTTAAGAGACTTGGACAGCTCAAATTCATGGCACTTTGTTTTGGGGTTTTAAATCTGATAAAAGTTCCCCTTTTTCTCTTAAATTTAACCAAATATCCATTTGTTTGCTGCTGCTTTCTCACTCATTGTAGAAAATATTAGCTTATCATCTGATAGAATTTAAAAGCTTTAAAAAAATAGCTCTGGTATCAGTGTTGTGGGACTAAAATTAGAGATATTAGGTTCACTCATGCATCCCCTTCCTTGAATTGTCACAATCACGTCTTATCTTTACAATTAAATAAGCACCTATAGGTATTCGGTCAAGAGCAATGGCAGTCCTGTTGGGAAAGCGATGGACTGTTAATTGCAGGCTGGGTGGTTCAAATCTAACAGCAGCTTCGAGGGAGGAAGAGGAAGGTTGAAAGCCCTGTACAAACTTGCTGTGGGTTGGAATTGACTCCGTGGCAGTGGATTCTGGTTGATTTTATTTTTTTAAATAGCTATGCATGTGACTTAAGGCAAATATCTTTCTATTGTTGTTCCTAGAGTCCCTAAAACAGTAGCTTGTAATAGTAATCATTGAATGAAAATCTTGAGTTTGTGATATCTAAAAGATGAGTACCATATTTTCATGAATAGCCTGCCCACATACATGACATGGACACATACAGAACAGGCATCATGATGAAATTATGTCAAAAAAGTTGGGATATAATGCAACCCACATGTACCACACATGTTTTGTGGCTGTTTTAGAAGTGCCTTTTGGCCTCGTTCACCCACCATACATAGTCTATATGTGTTAATTTTGACTAAATTTGTATAAAAAAGAGGTATGCCAGTCATGGGTTGAATTCGGTAGGACTCTCAAAATCACTACTAGGGAATCAATTTGGACTCATTGTGACCTTAGAGCAAAGTGGCCAGATTTTAAGCGGGACACCATTGACCAGGGGTGGGGGTGGAGTGGGGATGTTCTTGATTAAAAATTTGGTCTATATGAAGCAACAAGAAATTTCATGGAACGCAAAAATAGTATTGTAATATATTTATTTTAATTTTAAAACACCTCAGGACATTGTCGAATTGTTAAAAAGCGGGCCGTCTGGTCCCCTTACCCTAGAGGGCACAATAGAATCATCCCTGTGGATTTCTGAGAAGGCACATTGTGGCCAGGAATTTTCATTCTTCACAAGGCTTTCCTAATTTGTTATGCTCTACCTTGTACAAGGCTTTCTCATTGTCCACAGAACACAAGTTAATGGCTTGTCTTTCATCCCCCAGCTTCTGAGTTTCGCTTTAATTTTTAGTGGATCCTGGTTGGTATATTGCTGCAAACATCTCTGAACCATCTTCAGTATAATTGTACTTGCATGTGATAAGAATAATAGGCTTTGATAATTCCCACATGCCCTTGACTCATCTTTCTCTGAAATTAGCACAATCTCGGCATCAGAATTTTCTAACACCATTGTTCTCAACCTTCCTCATGCCGTGACCCTGTCACACCATTCACAATGTGGTGACCCTCCAACCAAAAAATTATTTCTGTTACTACTTCATAACTAATCTTGATACCCTTATGAATCAGACAACCCCTGTAAAAGGGTCATTCGACCCCCAAAGAGGTCATGACTCACAGGTTGAGAAGCACTGTGTTAGTCCATGGGTTAAGTTGCATTCATTTATTGGAACATCACAGTTGCTATTCCAAAAGTCTCCGGAGACTTTCACCCCCTTCTTTTACCAAAGCCTTGATTGCAGCTTGAATCCTTCAGTATCATTCATCTTTCCTTCCTTCCTTAGCCTTTGAGATTGGGTCCTTCCTGGTATACCATCTGTTCTCAAATGTCAGCCAATTATTTTTGGTGCAGTTACTCTGCGTAATAACCTTAAAGCCGCTGTACATAAAAAAAATGATATTGAAGTTTCCAACATGTCACAATATTGATGCCATTCACTTGTGAAAATAGTTAATGGGGTATGAAACACTTCAAACAATTAGTGGTGTGTGATATGCAGAACTTAAAATTTTATTTGGTATTTTAAAATTTTCTTAGTATTTTATATTAGACACATTAATTATGGTGTTATGGGGCCTCCTCTGCAGGTTTCATACCCAAGAATAAAATGCAATAAAGTAACCAATAACTTAAAAAGGTAAGATTTTAATTTTTTAAAAAATATTTTAAATTCAACCCTTTTTTTTGAATAAAATTTCTCCCACCGATGTATCACTTTTTTTTCTTTTTCTTTTCTGAGACAAAATAATGTATTAAGTGCTATATTTATACAGTGTGAACATATTTAAAAGTTGCTACTCAAGATTCTACCTTGTTCGTAAGGTCATTTGTGGTGTCTTGTCTCCAGTCAGACTCAATAAGAATACACAGAATGAATTAATAAATGAATAGCACATGGTGAGTGTCCGGAGGAAGGCTGGGATACTTCTATCCAAGGAGACAAGGGTTCATCATTTAAAAAACCTAAATCTTTCATGAAATTAGCAGCATTCATTCATTCCACAATCATTAAACACCTACTACACCCCAAACTCTGTTTTAGGATTTGAGGCTCTAAAAATCCCTCTGGAATAGCACTGTCATGATAAAAGTGTTCTGTATTTACTTCGTCTGATGTGGTAACCAATGACCCCATGGGGCTGTGGGTTTGGGAAGTGTGGCTAGTTTGATGGAAGAGCTGAATTTTTTCTTTTAGGTAATTTTAATTAGATGGGTATATGTGGTTTGCGGCTAGTGCTTTGGGCTGCACGGCTGAAAGATCACAGAAGTGTGTAAATATATGTGAGGAGTCCTCGTTGCACTGTCAGGTAAGTAAGTATTGGACTGGTAACCACAAGATCGGGGGTTCAATCTCACTACTCTTTGAAAGGGAGAGATAGGAAGCTGTCTGTTTCCTTAGATGTTTACAGCTTTGGAGACCATAGGGACACTCGGAATTGGAATAGAGTCAATGGCAGAGTGAGTATTCTCTGGCAGAGAAGAACATGGCCTTGAGGAAGTGTTGTAGGGGGCATGGAGGCTGTCACCTGGAGAAAGGTTTGGGAAATCTACATGGTGACATTGTAAAGGATTGTGCCCGTCATCCACTTGAGGTTACAATTTTTTGAAGACTGGAGAATCATTGGATTGCTAAGCAGGAAACTGACACAATTAGACATAGCTTTTGGAATGCTTCCTCTTTTGGTAGTACCATGGTTTGAGGCTGGGGACCACTTCTGCATATTAATATTAGACATTAGGTTTGCAAATTCTACGAAAGTAGAAAATAAGTTAGAGTAGCTGGGGTTTGTTAGTATTGTCTGTACTTACATTCCTGTCTCCCTACATCCAGTACTAAGATATGACTGATGGGTATTAGGGGAGCCCTGGTGTCAGAGGGTTCACACGTTTGGCTGCTAACCGCAAGGTCAGCAGTTGGAAGCTCCCGAACGTCTGTGAGAGAAAGATGAGGCTTTCTTTTCCCAGCAAGAGTTGTAGTCGCAGAAATCTCCAGAGGCTGCCCTGTCCAATACGGACTTGCGGACAGTGAGGTTTGGGGCTTTTGTGTGATTATCGATTTTCCTCTTCCTCCACCCAGGTCCATCGTTAGAATGAATGAAGAGAAAATCATGAGGGAATCTTGTAGGCTTGCTTCAGAGGTTGCTTTGTGCAGAGTCAAGGGGAAAAAAAAGTAGTGGCTTTTCCCTGATCATCCAACACACACACACACACACACACACACACACACCATTCCTTGGAGGAAGGTGTGTGCTTTATCAATCTGAGCTTGTGCCTGGTAGCCCAAGGCCCCCAGATTCCCCAATGACCACACAGCACTCTTCTCCACATGAAGCTAAGCAGGTAAGTGGTCTGTGTGGGAGATGTGGTCTTAGAAAGCAGCATAGCTGTCTGATAACTTGCTACAAATAGAGAAGTCTGTGGTCTGTGATTGCAAGGTTCCTTCTTGCTCATAATTGGAATGGTTCTTCTGGCTACAGAGTTTGAGCAAATGAATGAGGATCTTCTCACAACATGGAAGAATTAAGCCAGTGATGTTGGCAAATAATTTCAGGGAAATCCAGTTTCAAAAACTACCCTAGACTATGGCTTCTAGCATTCACTTAAAAACAGCTTCTGGTGGCTTGATGAGAGTTTTATTTTTAATTTTATTGTATTTCTAGAGATGTTACCCCACCCAGCAAACTCGAATTGATCAAAGTTCTTTGGGGGACTGTAGGCATTATGGCTGCTCCAGACCCCACAAATTAAACCCCACAAAACATAATGCAGAACTTAACCCCCTGCAGACTCTTGTAGACCTTGAGTTGTCCTCTTTGAACATTAACATCCATATGACTTATTTAGGTAGCTGGCTTTGATTTTTAAAGCCACTTGCCATGATTATTTCTAAAGTGGGTTACAAAGAGTAGGATTTTCTAAATTTTTAAAATCAAACTTTATTTATTTTGTTTTGGATGGTTTATTAACATCAACGTAGTGACGTTAGCTTAGTGACATCGATTATATTCTTTGAATTGTATAACCTCTCACACCCTCCTTTTCTGAGTTCTCTTCTTGATCATGTCAACCCACTGCCCTTTAAGTTTCCATGCAATCTTTCAAGTTGCTGTATACCATATAAGCAGCAGAGTATGGACATTTTCACTAGGTATTTTACTCTATTATTTGCTTTTAGGAGGAATGCAGGATATTATTTTTAGATTAAGGTTTAAAGATTATCTCTGAACATTCATTTCAGGGGTTCATCTATCCTCTGTGATTATCAACTATCTAGAGTCTTTCTGAGTTTGAAATTATGTTCTGTGCCCCCCCCCCACTTTCATGAGGACTATTTTATATAATCTTTGATTAAAATGTCCATTAATGGCAGCTGAACACTGTCCAATTCATCTGTTTTCCGGACCAAGTAGAGAGTGTGCATGGAGGCCCAAAGTGTAGTACCCACATTCCTCCTCCTGTTCCCCATTTTTTTAAATATAGATTTTATTGGGGCTCTTACAATATTTAATACATCATTCTTATTAAGCATATTTGTACACATGTTGCCATATTCATCTACATTATCTACTTGAACCCCTCCAGCATAAGCTCCTCTTCCCCTCTTTCCTCTAGTTCTTTATTTTTTTAATTCCAACTCCCCATATTTTCCCTTCCCCCTTTCCTCCCCCATGCACTTCCAATAATTTACAAATTGTTATTACCTCTTCATATCTTACACTGTCTAATGTGTCACTTCACTCACCCCCACCCCGATGTCCATACCCCAGAGAGGAGATCACATCTAGATCTAAGAAATTTGTTCCCCCTTTCTACTCCACCATCTCTCCACCCTCCCAGTGTCACCACTCCCCACTAGTCTCAAGGGATTATTAATCCTAAGTTTCCATATTTTCTATATTTGCATCCCCTGGTCTAGCCAAATCTATCTGGCAGAATTGGGATAATGATAGTCGGTGGGAGGAAGCACTTTTTATGGCTCCTCTTTTGTGCTGGGTAAGCAGAGATCGATTTGATCAGTGACTTGGGTGGTTACTGGCAAACTGTAAGACCCCATGCATCAGACAATAAACTAGAAGTTATAACAGAAAGTACTCAGCATGTTATTAGGCCAATTAACTGGGATGTCTCATGAACCATAATCCCACATCTCCGAACTGAGGAACCACCTCCCACAGGTGTTTGGTTGTACAAAAGTAGCTTCAGTAGCTGCTCTTCCTTCTGGCATCCCTCCCTCCTTCCCTTTCCCCAACCCCTCCCTCACTCCCTTTTGTCATTATTGTAAATAGATCTTCCACATTAGTTTTTCCAATTAAAATTTTTATAAGTGTACAACTTATTGACAGTCACCACTCTCTGCAAACCTGTCCTCCTTCCCTCCTGAACCATTTTTTTTCATCCTGTTCACCACTCTTTCCTCCCAGGAACCACTGACAAAATTTGGTCTCTATGAATTTATCTTTTCTTCTGTAAGGACTTTTCTACATTTGATGGATTCCTTATGAGAAGTCAGACTCCAAAATTCTGGGTTCATACAAAGCAATATTTCAGCAATGTTGAAAAAAATCATTTGAGGGGCATTTGGTCAACACTGCTTGGCGGGAACAGTCTGACTTCCATGTGGTATGCAACCATCCAGGTGGTCTCCATTGCACCCTTGTCACCTGGAAACTCAGGCACTTTCTGAACAATGTGCATGCATTCAGAACCTTTCCAGTATCTGGGACTAGTTGCAAAAATTTAAAAAATCGTTTGTAGATTCTTTTTCTTCCTGAATATTCTAATACAACTCATACATTCCCTTCATATTTCTTTCTTTTATTTATTTAAAGAAGGATCCTTATCTCTTGGTGCCCCACTTGGCACCTGGGTGGGTTCTCAGAACCAACCAACCAGTGGGTGGAGGAGCACACATGGCACGTCTTTTGTGAAAGACAAAACCCGAAGCAACAACAAAAACAACCCAGAGCCTTAAATCAATGAATACAGACCAAATGCTAGCACTTGAACTTCTGGTTTTATTTTTAATCCCCTTTAACACTTTATCCACAGCATACTACCCTTTTCTTCTGCAGAGTACCGGGAAATGTCAGCAATATTTCGGTTGAATTTCTGAGCTCTCCTAACTTTCTTTCACCAACTTTTACAATACCTCTCCTGAGTGTGTTGAGACCAGCCTTTCCATAGGAGAGAAGGTTAAACAGGCACATGGAGCAAAGTCTTTACCAGGAGTCAGAAGAAGATGATTCAGGGCTGTGCCCAGCAGCGTTTTCAGTTGGACAAGGAGAAACATTGCTTTAAGAAGTGGGTCATGTGGTTGTAGAGGTGGTTGGTGGACAGGCCGGAGAGGCCATGGTTCTGGTCAGAATACCACTGAAACACAAAGGAGAGACACTCGTCTTATTGTCATCCTCAGAGAGGACTTCTCAGCTTGAACTTGTCCCTAGCTCTCAAGAGTTGAAGACCCGCACAGAAAATCTCTACTTAAGAAGACACACACACACACACACACAAAGAATAATAATAATAAAAGACTCAAATAAGTGAGAGAACGCATTTTGTGTGCCGATGTTTAGAATGGAAAGATTTAAAGACTGCTTTCTGAATTCTAACTCCAGATCTTTCAAGTTGATAGCTGAGATTTCTGTGGCAGACCCTGCACAGCTTCCTAGGGGGTCAGGGCCATGTTTCCAGAACAGGTGCACTTTGCCTCTCTGGAACTCGGAGTCCTCATTTGAAAACTGTGAGAAGGTTGGATTTGATTTTTCCTTCAGGCCTTCTAGTATAAAGATTCCATAAGACTCTAATTCCTCCCTGTTGCAGAAAACTCGCAAAACATAGAACCAGAAACACCCCTACTCAGAGTTAAAAATAGCAGTGTGAATAAAAGGGAAGATAGCATTCTCGATGGGAACTTTGTTGTGAGTGAGATGCCAGTAATATTACTTTTCTCCTGAATAAAGATGGCCAATGGAAACGAGTCATCTTTGCTGCCTCCTTAATGAATTGCCTTTAGTTCCTGTGCACAACAAACACTGTCGGAAAGTCTCGCCTCACCCTTAATGATATTTTTACAAAACAAAAACAGAAAGGATGGGGGTTCCTTTTTCTGGATTCTTGTTATATCTAAGGGCAATAGCAGGACAGTGGATGGCGATCAAAGAAGGGGAAATGTCCCTGAGAGAGACTCTCCTTCGCTTTGGCTGTCTTATTTCGCTGTCTTATTTTTCCCAGTTTTCATTTCCTCTTTCTCATATACCCTGGAGTTTACATTTAGCTCAGTAGACTTTTGAGTTTCTTGAATGAACCCACGTAGGCAGATACAGATGAAAAGACTCCTGAGCTCTCAGTGGAGGTGCTTTGTTCCAGGGACCTTTTGAGGTCTCTGATGATGTTGTGCAATTATTTCTCATTGAAGAAGTTGAAGCATCCAGCTGTTTTGGGACACCCTCCCATTTCAGGTTTTCTGGACACTAGAAACCTATGCTCACAAAATCGTGAGTATTTTAGTGAGATTATCTATCTATCTATCATCTATCTATCTAGCCAGCTACCTGTTTGTGTGTATTTATGTATTTTATACATTCTATAGCCACTGGGATTCCAAGAGGTGAACTGGCTTGCTTAGAATACCTGAGGAAGTAAATGAAAGGTACAAGACTGAGATGATAATGTTGTGTCTAGTCTAGCCTGCAGCCTCTGTGTCAGGTTTTGCAAATCATAAATAAATAGATGTTAAATTCCTCCTGTCGGCCTGCGGGAGAAGGAGCTTCTAAGGCTATGAGCATCAAGGAAAACGAAATTATGTACCATTGCCTGGAAATCCACTTGTGCCTTAACCAGAGCCTTAGCAATCTGTGCTGAGTTTTGAAAGTGCACATTATCTGCAACAAAGAACAAGAGTTAAAATGCTGCTAAATACCAGAAAGCATCGAGCGACCATGTAGTGCCTGGAAATGAGCACCCACGATGATCTAGTCATGGCGCTGACATTGTCAGCAGTGAGTAATCACACTCCTTTATGGAAATGTCCCTGACTCTTAGGTACTGACCCCGAGCATAGGCAGAGGAGGATGCCTAATGTTTCTTAAACAAAGTGATGCCGGCTCAGTATTTTTATGTGTAAGAGTCTTGCTTAAACCTCACCATCTGCTGTTCCGTGGATGAGAAGATAGTCTACATTTCTGAAATATTCTGCTCTTGCCATCACAGTTGAATTCTGGAAAAGAGAAAAAAATTAACATTTTAGTTGCTGCAAGTTCTAATAGAAAGCTAGTTAAATCATTGTGCAATGGACTTAGCACCAATACTGAAATTATGTATTGCTTTGCTTGATAAATATTTAAGAGTCAGAGCAACACATTTTCATCATCATTTGCATTACTTCCATCTGATTCTTAGTTTGAAGAACTGAAAGTTTATGTGTCATATGTTACATATGAGTGAGACCTTGGGCATAAATGATGCCTGCTCAAGCTGTGTTGGGGTTTGAGGTGGGGTGGGGAGGAGGATGGGGGAAGGGAGGCAAGGGAAAGAGGGATAGGGACAGAGAAGAACCCAAAAGGAGAAAATTCCTTTTTCTAAGTGAGGTGTTTTCCAGTTAAAAGAACCATCCTATAAGCTCAGAAGCCCAGAACAAAAAAGAAAAAGAAAAAATGATGGCTTTAGAACGCGTTAGCATATTTAAAAAAAAACAACAAAATAAACCAAAAAATAAAAGGCAGAGGCCTACATCAAATAGAATACACTTACTTTGTAGTGCTCGAGGTTATCATCCTCTGTTGGGAGACCCATGAACCTCTCAGTGTAGATGGATGCTGTAAACATAGAGAAGAACAAGTTGATTGCATGTGACAGTACCCATTACAACCCTTCCCCCCAATTTCCTAAATGATTCTCAATATGTCTACATGCTACTATTGAACTAGGTTCCAGCCACGATGTGAATGCAAAGCCCCTTCAAAGTCAATCTGAAGACTAGCCTCCCACTGTGGGTCTCCTCTTTCAATGGGCAGAGGAAGGAAGAGGGAGAGGGAGAGGAGAGATATTTTGGAACAGGAGGGACAGATGCTGGAAAGAGTCGTCTACGTTTCCTTACAACTCCCCAAAACCCTTTCATGGGAGGCAGGACCAATGTCAAGGGAGAAGAGAATCTCTGGAGAACAGGGGCCTCATTCCACTCTAAAATAAATGGCAAATGCGGCCAGTTTCAATAAATCTGTCGCAGGTATCTGTGGACATGAAGCCGCCCCAACTCTTGAAGGCCTGATGGATGCAAAATAGAACCACTCTACTGGCTTTTGGGCCTGCCCAAGCTTCCAGAGGCAGAGCTCTGCTCCGCTGGGCTCCGGAGGAGCCGCCTGTGCCACCCCAGGCCTGGGACTTCCAGTCCCACCTGGGACTTCCAGGACTGGTTCAGTTCCTCCGCCTGAACTCTGAGCCATCTTTTGATAGCATCTCTATTCTTGACAAGAACCTCGAAGAATTAGGGGATCTGGACAAAGTGCAGACCCAGACATAAGTGCTTAAAACACTGTTGCCATTGATCCCCAAACTCAACTCCCTACCCCTTCCTCCCATGGATTTCCTGACCAACCATAATGATCCTGTTTGAACCCCAACACAAAGAGTCAGCACCTAGGAAAGCTTGTTTGTGTGTGTGTGTGTGTGTAAGTATTAAGTTACTTCAAATAATCCATCTTGCACTGATTTTTCTCCTAAAAATAAGGCACACACAGGAGGGAGAGGTAATTCTCGAAGGAACTTTGATGGTCCCCGGTATTGTGCAGCAGTGGGGCTGGCAGCTGCACCGTGGTGTGGAGGTGAATTTCTTGGCCCCAAGCCTGAATGTGTATGTGTGTAAGAGGCAGTCTGGCTGTAACCAAGTGCCTGCAAAAACACTGAAGTAGCTCCCATTTCAAAGACTTGGCTCGCAGGGGGCACGAGGTTTCTAGGAGAGAATAAAATTTACTAGATATGGCAGAATCCTTGCCGAGTCTTTAAAAACGTCTTAAATTGCTCTCATGCGATGATAATAAATCATACAGACAACCTCGTTGATAGATTATATTTTCTCCAGTGATGCCGGGGTGAATTTTACCGCATAATTTGTTTTCCTAGCAGCCTCAAATATAGAGTAATTATGTGTTAAATATTTTCACGGCAACATTTATGAAATGTTTCCATACCGTAATATTCCCAGCTGGAGACTGGAGCCACTGCGATTCCGCATTTGAAAAGCCCGGTGCCGGATGCAAGGGCCAGAGAGGAGATGTAGCCTCCATAGGACTGTAGGGAGGAGACGGTGTTACAAGCCAGCCTCCAACTGACCCGCCCCACCTCTCCTCCCTATTGTCATAGCAACTCTTCTTCCTAGTACGGACAGATGGCAGTTAGGGGATGCGGATGCAACACAGATACACACAAAGGACCCAAATCCCCAAGAGCCGGATTTGATTCCAGTCCGAGTAGAACTGGGTCCCGTGGGTAATCGCCAAGGCCTTTCTGAGTACCTGAACCTTCAACCTTTCGTTAGTAACCGACTGGGCTAACCATTTGTCCCTCCCACGTCTCCAAACCGGTTGACTTGTGGGTAGACGCTGACTTGTACAACACTGAAAGACGACTCACTGCTGCCGAGTCAGTTCTGACTCATGATGACCCTGGACGCCAGGGTGGAACTGCCTTGGTAGGTTTCCAAGGCTGTAACTCTTTACAGGCGGAAAGCCTCTTCTTTCAACTGCAGAGCGGCTGGTGGGTTTGAACTGCCGATTGCACTTAGCAGCCCCAGGAGTAACCACTACGTCATCCGGGCTGCTTAAGGAAAGATGAACTTGGCATCGTGCACCCCCTCCCGCATATCTCACTCGACACAGCAGTCCGTTTACTCTTTGATGTTACCAAGGAGCTCTCTGGTTGTGCACTGCCAGCTCTGCTGCTCACTGAAAGATCAGTCTTGTTAACTCTCCAGCTGCCCCGGGAACTCAAGACAGCCTTTTGTCCTGATGCTCCCTGGGTCAGCTCTGTGAAGGAAGGCCCACTCTGTCATCCTGGGCGTCACAGTTGATGGGACCCCACAGCACGCCCGGCAGCACACCATTGGAGGAGCAGTGGCAGAGATGGGAACAAGGGCCTCCTTGCAAATTATCTGCTCTAGTTTCTCGTGGCCTCCTTTCCTCTGTCTCTATTTTCAAATAACCCTTCCTAGAACAAAAAGTGGAATTTTACTCGAGAAAAACATTCTGCAAGATGCGAGAGTCTTATGTTGGGCATTTACTTATTTATTTCCATGACAAAAGAGCAAGGAAATGATAGAGGACATTTCTGAACAGTGTAAGAACAGGCCCCAGTGGGGGATTTATAGAGCGGTACTTAGGCCTTTGAGGATTCCTGACATAACAACTCAAAGGAGGAAAAGTCCTACATGTAACAGACAAAGAAGTGCAAAAGATGCCAGTTGAAGAATAAGGAGTAAGTTAAGCTCTGAAAAGTCTCCCTCCATCAGGAATTCACAAGTTATTCATATAACTGAGGAATGGAACCACATCTCTGCACCTATGTCACCTGTGAAATGTGAAATTTTTATTACATACAAAGACATGAACAGAGTATTCCAATAAAACTGCATAGCTGCCTGGAAGGGCATGCTGGAAGAGCGATACATCTCCTGGGAACATATGAACAGTGTTCTGGGACATGGACCAAAAAACGTGTGAGCTCCTTTCGCA
The DNA here is from genome assembly GCA_004026705.1 of Nesogale talazaci. Taxonomy (NCBI): domain Eukaryota; kingdom Metazoa; phylum Chordata; class Mammalia; order Afrosoricida; family Tenrecidae; genus Nesogale; species Nesogale talazaci. Next base: position 67,209 of record PVJH01003253.1, read on the forward strand.
AGTGGTTCCCAGGTTTGCTCTTGTCCCAGCACAGGGATGTCTCGCTGTATCCTAAGACACCAGAATGATTCTCCCACTAAGGTATGCCTTGTTTTTAGGATCTTAAAGTGACATATCTGGGAATCCGGTCCCTTAGGTCAGAATACATTCTGCAACCCTTTCCTGCTGAAAGTCAGTCTTTCGAGGAACACAAGTACAGAAGAAATGGAGACAAGAGAGGATGATGGCAGCAGGTAGATGCTGGCAGAGATCTCTTCACGAACTATATCTTTCTGGCCATGTGGAAAAAGTCAACTAAATATTCTTGCTGACTTCAACAGTCAAATGGAAACCTCCCTAACTAGCTTAGGTTTGGTTTATTAGCTTACAGCTTACAGCTTTGTGTTTCTAGTTCCAGGGAATTCTATTAACTATTTCTGACTACAAACAACACAAATGAAAAAAGGGACATCTTAAAGTACACTATGACCTCTTTTCATTTTAATTGGAGAACTAAAATATCTTTTAGTAGGAAAATTATATTTAACACCCCCCCCCCTCAAAAAAAAAACAGCAGAAGAAAGGTGTACCTTTGAAAATCATTTTGGTAAATGTAAATTCTCATTAGGCTCAGACTTAAACCGTGAAAATAATTGTTCTGCTTGGTATATTAGTACCACTATAACTGTAATGGAAAGGGTTTCCTTCTTTCTTAATTCTGGGTTCCAATGAGCAATCCTGGGTTCTGTTGAAGGGTAACCAGTATTTGGTGACGAAGAGTGTTCACACAGATAACATTACTGATGACTGCTTTTCCTCTATTTCCCACAGCCCCAAACAGAAATGGTACACATCCAACCAAAGGGCCTTTGGATTTTTTTGTTCTAAATCTCCAGTATTATTGATCTGCATTTACTCTGTGACCACTCGTTAGTGTCGGTTTTAATACAATGGTCACGTGTACAGGAGGAATATAATTCATCTCCAGGGAGAACACAAACTACCCTAGCGGACAAGCACCCAAAGAAGGTGCACTTTAAATTCACGGGCAGCTTGGAAAAGCTATTCCTATTGTAAGAAAGGGAGGGGGAAGGAGCAAGGAGCCCCAGGGGACTTTTCATGCTGCTTTCTGGGTGGGGCTCCCAGGCCGAGTGGGAGGCTTCTGGGAAAAGAGCCCACAGAGCAGATTGGCCACAAGAATTCACCAATCTTGTCCTTTGCACTTCACTGCCCTGCCATTTTGTTCAAATGAAGGATAGCTTTAAAAGAAGCCTCAGAAGGGCACAGAATTTTAACGGAGGGTTTACGAAACACTCTCCTGTGAGCCCTGGGCATGTGGGAACATTGTGCCCCCAGGCACTGACAATCACCAGCTCACATTTCTAGGTCCCACGTCCCAATGGATGGTGATGGGTTGGGGGTCCCCACTTGTGCTTTATACCTCTGGGCTCTCATTTCCTCCTTGTTCATTGACTGGGAATGGTCTTTGAACTTGGAACTCTCCAAAGGTAATCTAGCTTGGGGACTTTGGTAAATGTGGTGACCTTCTACCTGGGATGTTCTTCCCCTAGAAATCTACATGCCTTCTTTTGGGACCTCAGGTGTCACCTTCTCAGGAAAGTTTCCCAGTTTTTTCCGGCTTAAATTCAGAATGAACCCTGCACCACACTCTCCTTTTGAGTTCTTTCTTTCCCTTCTCCATAGACTTCATCAGAGTGTTACATCTTAAACATCTGATTATTTATCTTGTTTATTTCTTCCCCCATTCTCAACTCTCTAAGGGCAGAGATCTGCACCGGCTTGCTAATTGACATGTGCCTAGCACTTTGAATCAGGCCTGATGTACATCTGTAAGAATATAATAAATATTTGTTGATGACATAACTTTCCTATTAATTCATCTGCTCCTCACAGATGAGGAGTGTATGGCTACTCACGAGGAAATAAGGCTGTATCACACTAACATCATGATGGAGAGAATTAGCCAGGACTCAGCTCAGGACACCTGGCTCTGAACATCATGACCTTTCCCCTTTATCTCTTCCTTAGGGCAACCTTTAGGAAGAAAGGGAAGTTCAGAGTCTAATATAGACTCATTTGAGGTGCATGTGCCCTACTTTTAGATTGTTAATCACACATAGCAATTCAGATTGCTTATAATTAGTCACTGGAAGAGAAAGGAACTAAGATTAAATCATGAACTAATGCTTATTCAACACCACCTGGCTAGGCCGATACCAGCAAGGCAAAGCCCATAAATGAGGCTGTTATTCTAATAATTTAGGCAACCCCCACATCTCCGAGTGTGCTTTAACTATCTGAATAATTACATACAATCTTCATGGCATAAACCGGGGCTTCTCAGACTTGGCACGGGGGTGGCATAACTCTTTGTTTCAGGGACTGTCCTGCACATTGGACGAGCGCAGCATCCCCACCTGTAGGTGCCAGGAGCCCTCCTCCAGGGTAACAACTAAGCCTGTCTCTGGGTCTTGCTGAATGTTCCTCAGAGGCAAAATCATTTCCCATTAAGGGCAAGTTTCGAAGCCAGGCAGTTCTTAGATCTAATGCTAGGCACACAGTGGACATTCAATAAGTAGCTAAAAGTAAGCTTGCTTGACCTTTTGTATTAATTGGCAAAATAAAAAGAGATTATTTCAAATAAAGAAAGCCCCTTTCTTTCTAGATCTCCCTAGTGGAGGGAAATCTAGGATTTGCAGCTCCTTGACCAGTTGGCTCCCAAAGCAGTTGGGTCTAGCTGGATACGGTGTGCTTTAGAAAGCACTAAGAGGCCTGATACTTCATGGAAATAAACACTCTCTTCTTTGATGCTGAATAGGATAATGCAAATTAACTTGGTGCCTTCTTTCTCACCCCCAACTTCCCATAGGTCTCCGCTTATTAAAGAAAGCACGCAGGATTATGACTTCTCCCGACTCCTACTTTAGTGCAGAAATTCACTTCCTTGGTTTTCATTCCTAGTAAGACTGCCTTTCAACCTCTTGGCTCCATACGCTTGCCCACTTCAGTCCCCTTTCCACTCTGCAGCGACGTGGATCTTTCTAAGACACCAAGTTGACTTTCTGTTGGCTTCAGGAGTACTCCCCGAAGGGATGGCCTGGAACCTGGCTTTCACAAGTAACAGGGTGGCGGGGGAATAAGCAATTATGGAATCAATGACTTTGGGGTAGTACTGCTTTAAATGAAATTTAGCATGCTTCTGCACTAGTCCTTTGCAGGGCCTGTGTACACTAGAAAGCAGAATGCTTCATATGTCACACTTATTAGAACCAGAATTTTTCCTAAAACCAACAGCAAACCTTTAGACTAATGAGAGATATTTGGGGAAAATACTGAATTGTAGAGTTGCGATCCATTTAAACTTAGCTTGACAGGTCAAGTGTTATGCTAAATGAGAGAGACAGAGAGAGAGCGAGAGCGAGAGAGCGAGAGAGCGAGAGAGAGAGCGAGAGAGAGAGAGAGAGAGAGAGAGAATACCACTTTGATGAGCTTATATTCTTAGTAAAATAGTAATTTTTTAAAAATTGTGGTAATTCTTATAACCTACTGCCAATGAGTGGTCCTATGACACAAAAAAGAATTGTCCTATTGTGTTACCAAGACTAAATCTTTGTAGAAACAGATTGCCTCTGGAAGAAGCATACCAGTCTGCGTGACCATGAGGTGTCAAAGGGATCCAGTATCAGGCATCAAAGAACTAAATCATTATAAATTATATCATTATATCATTATAAATGAGGGGGAGTACTGATTGGAAACCCATAGCCCATCAATAGGTGAAGCGACACACCCTTACAGAGGGGTTGCAGGGAGGAGATGAGCCAGTCAAGGTACTGTGTAGCAACAATGAAATACACAACTTTCCTCTAGTTCTCAAATGTTTCCTCCCACCCACTATCATGATCTTAATTCTACCTGACAAATCCAGCTATACCAGGGGATGTACACTGGAGTCAGAAACATGGGGAATTTAGGATAGAGGATCCCTTCAGGACCAATGGCTGGAGTGGTGATACCAGGAAGGTGGAGGGATGGTGGAATAGAAAGGGAAAACCAATTTCAGTAATCTACATATAGCTTCCACTCTGGGGTACAGACAACAGGGAAGTGAGTGAAGGCATGCATTGGACAGTGTACTATATGAAAATGTAATAACAATTTGTAAATGACTAAGGTTTCATGGGGGAGGGTGTTTGGGGAGGGCGGGGAAATATGGGGAGCTGATACTGGGGGCTAAGTGGAGGGAGGATGTTTTGAGAGTGATGATGACAACCAGTGTGCAAATGTGGTCTGCATACAATTGGTGTATGTATTGATCATGATGGGAGTTGTATGAACCCCCAATAAAATAAAATGATTTTAAAAAACAAAGGAGAGGGAAAGAGGAGCTTATACCAAGGGCTCAAGAAGAAAATATTTGGAAGTGCAGATGACAGCATGTGTACAAATATGCTTGATACAAATGATGCATTGAATGCTATAAGAGCTGTAAGTGGCCCCAATAAAATTAATGAAAGAAAAAATAAATTGCCCCATCTTTCTGTAGTACAGCAGCTGGTGAATTTTGAGTTCTTATTAGAACAATGGAAAGAGCCATTGGAGCACAATTGCTGCTCTAGTTTGGTATTTCAGAACATGTAGGAGTTTTCCATTTGCCGTGGGACCAAAGCAAGCTGGGAGAAGAAGAAAAGTGTTGTAGGTGTGGGACAGCACAAATACAAAAGCTTGGGAACAAGAAAACACAGACATAAATTAAATAACTCAGAGGAGAAGGTGGAGAGGGGTGTGACTGAAGGATAGATTGGGACCTGAATTGCCAATGCCTTAAACTGGGGGTGGGGGGAGGCCCTTGAGCTGTATGTTCAGGACTGCATAGAGCTAAAGAATATATGAGAGGGCTTCAAAATGTTTGTGGGCCAAGAGAATGAAAAGACAATGGGATTTTTCCATAAACGTTTTGAAGTCTCCTTGAATAAAGCATTGCGATTTGGAAGGCCAGCCTTTGTCAGCAAAGAGTGGGAAGTTTGAGAAGGCCTGGGCTCAACTTGAACTAAGCTCGAGCTCATGTGGACGGTGGGAACAGGGAAAGTTTTAGCAGTTTGGAGTGGAACTGATGGGCTTCATTCACCAATAGAATGTTGGAATTGGAAAAGGAAGTCGAAAACAGACCAGAGATTTCTCTCTGTAGGTAACTAAGCAACCTGCTGCAGCTGCTCCTGGGAGAAAGACAAAGCTGTCTTCTCCCAGAAAGATGCAACGCCTGAGAAGCCCAAAGGGACAGTTCGACCCTGTCTTGTAAGTCACTACAAATCAGACTGGCCTCCCCAGGTGCAAGTCTGGGTTTGGGTTTGAGTTCTTCTACAAATCTGTTGCACTCCTTTCAGAAACACTTGCATAATGAAAAGGTGCTAATTCATCTTACTAAAGAATTTCAGGCTAATAATGAAAGTAATTTTGAGTGGTGAGTTTTTTACACCATCCCATAGAGATGGTTCTCTCTTAAATTAATACCTAGAAAGTTTAAGGAATGAAATAAAACATGCTCCACGGTATGAGTATTCCACACCCTGTAGTGCAAGCAGAGTGGAACTCAAAGAGAAATGCTAATGATTTTATGTAAATGTTTATCGCAACATTTGAATCTTTCAAGGATTTACTTTAGGGAATTTCATATAAATGGGTGGTATGAAAGTTTTTATCTGAAATATTTCACTGTAAAAAGGATTTCATTTATTTCCACACATTTGAATTCCATTCTGTTTAGCTATTTAACATTTGATATGCTTGAAGAAGGACCAAATGGTTTGAAGTAACAACTTTTCCCAACTTCACAACAGCTCTTCATCTGGTCACTGAGCTGAGAATTGGGCAGAATCCTGCTGCTTCTCTGCACTGCTGGGTCTCGTCCCCTCCGATTGTGCAGGCCGTGCTCAGAGAAAACCCGCCCTGGGAAATACACGGAGCACACACTGCTGCACATTGACTTGCAAATGTACAAATTCAGACCCAACAAAGTGAACTAGGAGATTTCTTGGGAGGGTAATTATGATCATTTATAACGGGCAGCTCTACAATCTTTCCAGTACTCCTTTCCACTTGCCAGTGACCTCATTGCCCAAGCCTGATACTTTTGCCCCTTCTCTGAAGATGCATTTTCAAAATCTGCCCAACTTCTGAACCATGGAGGGGTAATCCCCATGATCTGTAACTAGGAAACAGAATAATAAATACTCTCTAGTTAGCACAAATGGAAACAACTGTCTTGTAAAAGACTTTTATGGCAAATGTGTATATGTATGCACCCATACCTTTAAAATTGATTTTTTAAATCATAAACTCAACATCCCCCCCAAAAAAACAAAACACACAAAAAACCAAACTCACTGCCATAGCCTCAATTTCATAGTGACCCTATTTGACAGGGTAGAACTGCCCCTGTGGATTTCCAAGTTTGTAAATCGTTGTGCTTCTCCTTTTCCTATGAAACAACTGGTGGTTTTTAACTGTTGACTTTGTGGTTAGAAGCTCAATGTAACCTTTCACCCACTTTTCTGTTGTCCATGCTCCTGGGAGGGCGATACAGTAGATTATTGTGATCAGCTCTCCCTCTCTCCCGCCCCACATTCCCCTACCCTCCTGGAGATATTGGTCAGTGTAAGACATGAAAAAATTAATAATGATTGAGAAATTATCAATGGTTTATGAAGGAGGGAGGGAGGGGAAAAATGAGAAGTTGATACCAAAGACTCAAGTAGAAAGAAAATGTTTTTGAAAATGATGATGGCAACAAATGTACAAATGTGCTTGACACAAAGGATAGATATATGGATTGTAATGAGTTGTACAAACTCCCAATAAAATGATTTAAAAAATGTTTAAAAAGAAGCTCAATGTATAACTACCTTGCCACCAGAGATTCTCTTAAATTCAAAGACCTGATAAAAGCAGTGTGTTATCATATCAAGCACTTTTCCCATATATATATATATATATATATATATATACCCATTAGGATAGAGAAGAATTGCCTCATAGAGTGACTAATGCTATAAATCTATATGGAAGCAGACTGCAATGGGGCGGCTGAAGAGTTTCAACTACCATCCCAAATTAGCATCTTAGTTCTGCAACCACTACAACACCGGGCTTCTATATAAGCATAAAGGAAACCTGTCTAATTTGATGAAAATGTAGATTAGTTCAGCATGCAATAGTCTCATAAAAATTCTTTTAAAATGTGGCTTATGAATTGGTCTGCTCTAAGTAACATCAACAACTCACAGCTGTGGAGTTAATCCCTCTCACAGCACCCCAAAGGAAGGAGCGAACTAGGAGTTCCCTGCCGTGGTCTCCCAAGGCTGTAAACCTCTGAAAGCCAACTGCCACATTGTTCTTCCCAGAACAGCTGATAGATTGGAGCCAATGACCTCTTAGCTAGCAGAACACATTAACCTCTGTGACACGAGTGCTTCCTTAATTAACCAAACAGGGAAGAAGCTAAATATCTGGGAAAAGGAACAAACTTAACACCACCACTTTGAAGCCCACATTATCTAAATTGACTGTTTCCATTGACAGATTAAATTATGTTGCAACATTAACATTTCATGAGAAACCTTATAAGCGAACACTTTAGAGAATGATGATTGCTGAACTGAATAACAGGCATAGAAAATATAAAACAACTCACCCAGCCCCATATGGCTATTCTTTTTTCATCAATGAAACCCATTTCTATGAATTTTCTAAAGTAAAAGAAACACATTTAAAAATTTTTAAGTGTGTACACATGACATTTACTTCATTACACAAGCATATTTAATCCAAAGTTTTAATAGAAATGCTACATTTTCTTTGTTTAAACACATGCATAATAAGGCCCCATTTACACATGATTAAAAGAGTAGTACTACGTTTTCTGCAACAGAGAAAAAGATCCTTTTCGACTTTGTTGTCATTAGGTGTCTTTGAGTTGGTTCCAGCCCGTAGTGACTCTAAGTGCCCCAGAATGAAACATTGCACAGTCTTGTGCAGTCCCTGTGATTGTTCCTATTCCTGCAGCCACGGTGCCAATCCTCATGGAAGCAGTAATCAAGAGATCAATGAGTTGCATTAGGTAAATCTGTAGCACAAAAATTCTTTACAGTGTTGAAAAACAAGGATGTTCCTTTGACGGCTAAGGTGCACCGATCCCAAGTCATAGTATCTTACTTTGACTCATGTACATGTGGAAAGTTGACACTGACAAGACTCAAAAAGATTTGATGGATTGGAATTGTGGTGCAGGAGAAGAATATTGAAAGTACCATGGACTATCTGTCTTGGAGGCTGTACATCCAGAATGCTCCTTAAAGGCAAGGATGGTGAGACTCTGTCTTACAGACTTTGGGCATGTCGTCAGGAGAGACCAGTCCCTGGAGAAAGACATCATGCTTGGTAAAGTGGAAGGGCAGTGAAAAAGAGGAGGGCTTTCTTAGACTTTAGAGTACATCTATTGAATAGGATTTTCGGAGTTGTAAGGTCTACCAACCCATTGTCATGGAGTCAGTCTCGAGGACAGAGTAGAACCGTTGCATAGGGTTCCCTAGACCAATTATCAATTATCACAAGAGCAAACTGCCACATCTTTGTCCTAAAGATTGGCTGGTGAATTCCAATTACTAACCTTCAATCAAGCACTTAATGTCCTGAGCCACCAAGGCTGCTTGTAAGACCTGGTTTTCTAATGTAGAGGTGAGTGTGGTATAGGTGATACAGAGAGGTCAAAAGAATGGGTCATAGTGACATGAAAATGATTCTCAGAATGAGTAAGTAGGAGTTTTCACATTCCAGCATTTGGAAAGATGATTTTATTTTGGTGGTTTTAAATTTTATTAAGACCTTATTACTTGGTTTGCTTAAATACAAAGGATAATATTTTTAGTCCTAAAACAACCAAATAAGAAACCTGCTGCCATTGAGTCAGTTGTGCCTCATGGAGACGCTACAGGACAGACTCACTAGGGAAGCAGACCACCATATATTTCTCCACCAAGTCACCAGGGGGTGGAAACTGGCAATCTTTGGGTTAGCGGTCAAATGCTTAACCCCTGAGCCACCAAGTCTCCATTTTCTTGCCTTTGAGTTCACAAACCAAAGCCAAACCAAATTCTGAGTGCCCCAAAGCTGTCAATGATTTTTTTTAAGACTGTAAATCTTTCTGAAAGCAGATAACCATAACATTCTTCCACCAAGTGGCTGGAAGATTTGAACCACTAACCTTGAAGTCATCAAATAACACCACCAGGGTCCTTTATCCATCATTTGAGAGAGGAGCCTATTCCTTTCTGATTTTTCACTTCTCACACTCATTGCCGTCAAGTTAATTCTGACTCCGAGCAACCCTTCCGGCGGAAGGAGAAGCTGTTTCTCCAAGACCGTAGCTCTTTAAGAGAGTCGGACCACCACCTCTTTCTCTTGCTGGGAAGCTGGGGCATTCAAACTGTTGATCTTGTGGTCAGCAGCCCCACACGAAACCCACCTTCCGTGTAGGAGGTGTGATGTTGACACTTACTGTCACTCTGAACCTGTGTGAAGGTGGAGATGGAGTCCAGCCACATGATTAGGTCTAGCTAAAGGACATCACCTTAGGAATGTGGAGAACATTGTGTGTGTGTGTGTGTGTGTGTGTGTGTGCGCGCGCGGAGAACTTTTCACCCTCTCTGAACCCACTCCTTCTGACACGATTAGCTCTTGTGTCTCACATTTGGGGCCCATGACCCATGTGGCCCACTGACCCCAGGAACTTTCAGGCCTCTGCCATGTTCCTGCCAGGCGTGAGTCCACAAGGTTCTGCACCCACTAGCCTATGATTTCTCAGCATCTCACTTCACTTTCCTTCACTTCAGCTGTGTGAGTCTGGAGGGCTACAGCTGGCATCTGAAGCATGGACTGTGCTGGGTCAATTTCTTGTTATAAAATTCTTTCTTAGGCTGAGCCCCGGTGGTGTAGTGATTGGGTGCGGGACTCCAGCCCACGGCTTGACGGTTCAAATCTTGCAGCGGCTCTCCAGGAGCATGGCTGGATGACTCCCACGACCACCAGAGTGCAGCGATACTGCCCCCCAAAATTCTTTCTTGATAGAAAGTACTTTCTTTCTCTCTTTTTTTTTTTTTTTTTGGCATCACAGCCCTCTGGTGGTCATGGATGGTCATGTAGGATGACCATGCCATCCTACACACATATAAGACAATGACTCCTTTTTACTCCATTATAGATGGCACCCCTTTATATAAACTCTGAACTCACTGCCATTGACTTGATACCAACTTATCGTGACCCTACGGGGCATAATGGAAGTGCTCTTGTGGGCTTCTGACACCGGAAATCTTCACTGGAGCAGAATGCCTCATCTCTCTCTTGAGAAGATCAAACAGTTGACCCCAAGGTCAACAGCCCAGCTCTTACCACACCTCTCCACCAGGGCTCCTTATTTTAACTCTGTTTTTCAACCACTATTTGAAGCCTCCACATATCTCTTTCCTGAGGAGCAATAGTCCTTGCAGAAAAGCAAATTTTTAACAATCTTGGGAAACACTTAGGAAACACAATTTTGCCAAGCAGGTACCAAAACAAGAGTGTTTCCGGCTAACTGAGGCCATGTCCCACTGAGAGCTGGGGTTGCAGTTCAGTTATGATTTGTTTGCTGCATGATTTGAAACACCCAGAGAAACTGAAACAGCGATAGAAATTTGCAAACTAGATGAACCCTAGCAAAGGCCACAGAAAGGGGAGGGAAACTGAAGTGGCAAGACACATGATGCCCCCACCCCAACCTGGACCCCAGACATCAAATATTCTGTTTTCAATCCCCCTGGAATTCCTGTTCATGTCCTTCTCATCCTCTCCTGTCGTCAGAACTGAGCGGTTTATATGAGTTGAAGAGCGGATTTTCTTAGAAGGATTTCACAGGAACCATTTTGCTTGTTGCATAGGTTCAACTTGCACGTTTTGGATGCATGGCGGAGTTGGGCAGATGCCCGGGACAAACAGATGGGAAGAGGCCTGGTTCCTCACAGCTTACCCGACACGGACTCGGAGGGATACTGAGGAGTCTACGCGGAAGCAATGCCGCAGCAAACAGAGTTGCTACCTGTGTCGCTGGTGCTCCGAGTAAATCAGAGAAAAGGTGGAGTAAGTCTGTGCCGAGAGAGAGAGAGAGAGAGAGAGAGAGAGAGAGAGAGAGAGAGAGAGAGAGAGAGAGAGAGACTCATGCTCCTTTTTGGGGAAAAAAATATTGCCACTAATGCTTGAAGACAGCGGCTGGGTAATAAAATCATCCAGGTTTTATGATTTCCCAGAAGGCAGCAAGCTCACTGCCTTGCATGTGGACTACAAAGCAAATGACAAGTGATCCACTAATGTGGATCACAGGAAATTCTTAACAGCTCTTTTCGTAGGTTTATTCAGAAAGGATGACATTTACAGGAAATCCGAGCGCAATAGTTAACGTGGAAACGAAACATCAACCCTTAATGTGGCAGCACCAGGTTGAAGGTTAGCTAGATAATCTGAGCACTTTGAGACCCGCCAGGCTCTATAAATTTAACCTTCGACTTTTGAGGAGCTCTCCGGAGGGCATTAAAAGTGGCGATCGTGTGGTTAAGTAAACAAAACGTTAGTAACAAGCAGAGAGGACGCTTGACTAATTTTGGAGGCGGGACCTCATGATGTTTTATCGAAGAGAAACTGATGAAGGTCAAGTTCCCCGCTGGCAATGTGGCAGTGAATCATTATCCTATTTTATAAATGATTTTATGAATATGGTCTCGAACAACGTGGTATGGTATTTCCTCGTGAACTTTTTCTCCCTCACTAACCCTCATGTGATGGAACATTTCAGAAAGTGTTGGAAATGTCAAAATAGGTCCACCCAATCCAAACCAAACCTGCTGCGATGGAGTTGATCCCAATTGATCAAAACCCTAATGAAGAGTTTCCAAGATTGAGTCTTTACAGGATGAGACAGCGCTATCGTGCTCCCACAGAGCCGCTGGGGGGGTTTGAACTGCTCACCTTACAGTTAGCAACCTAATTCCTAACCCACAGTGTCACCTATATGTCTTAGATATTTCCATATGTGCACATTTGGACCTAACCCTCCTGAAGTTTTGCGGGATATATATATATATATATATATATATATATATATATAGAGAGAGAGAGAGAGAGAGAGAGAGAGAGAGAGTCTAAATATAGTAAGTTCCAGTTTCAGACTTTTGATCATCCCTTGTTTCCTTGGAAGCATCTCTTTTGTGTAGACAAAAGTTGTGAAGTTGAATGGCTGTGTTTGAATTCATTTATTGGCCCTGAGTATGTAAACGTATAATTGCAGTTGTTTCCAAACACACACACACACACACACACACACACACACACACACATTTTCTACATTCCAAAGGAAAATCCTATCTCTATATCTCTATCTGTCAAATACAAATAGATAGGGTTTTCCTTTGGTATGTAGCAAATTTAGCCAGAAAGTATTTTAAAAGAAACTTGAACAGGGACCATTTCATTGCTTGAGGGGAAAGCTGAGGATTATCATAGCCTGACTCTACTCGTAATTCCCAGGGTAGGGTTGGTATTTGGTGTCTGATCCCTAAAAACCCTTCTTTGGGAGACATTTGGTTGAGTCCTTCCCAGGATTATCCTGATCAATCTCCACTGTTTAGATTATTTGCTCAAAGGGGCAGGTTCCCAGGTTTTCCTTCCCCTTTTGCCCAATAACGTGTCAAGCACAGCCAAGGTCAGATTCAATGACCTCTCCTTTGTTGCACATGTTCCTAACAAGAGCCACACAGCCACTCTGTTTATTAGAATCGCCTTACAAAACCTTACAAAAGGTTTCACCCAGTGCTCCCTGTCCTTTCCCCAGACTACAAATGCACTGAAAGCAGAGATTGTGTATGAAGTGCACTGAAACAGTGTACATTATTAGTATTTGATCTGATATTGAGTGCCTGGGTATATGAGCAAATGCATTCCTTTTGCCCAACAGCAGAGAGATTTTCTATAAAGTCCATGGTAGAAATGGCCTCAAGAAGGTAAAATTAGTTAATTCCCACCTCTGGCTCAACTTCAATTCCAAATGCCAAAGTGAAAATCTGTAGAATTTGTGGTTTGGGGTTCTAAATGTTGAATATAAAAATAATGATTTTCGTGAAGGTTTAAAATTTCATTCCATCTGAGGAATGCATTAAAAAGAACCCTATTCTATTCTTCTTAAAATTTAATACTGCATTTGTGGTGTTCAGTAAATGCCCAAGAATATAAGGACATTTTGTTGGTGGTTAAGGATTTAAATGATGAAGATGATACCCTTTTGTTTCGACCAATAGTTTTACCACTTTGAAATATATCTTATTGAATTGCAAATGTGTTTTCATGAAAAAAAATGCTTTCATGATGTTCAAGGCTTACATGTATTTTTGATAGTTGGTAGAAATTTCATATTACAAATACACCATTGCAACATAAATAAAACTTAAGGAAACAAACTAAAATTCTGACAACTGTGCTAATATTTTCATTAAGGTATACCATGATCTTTATAGGATAAAGTGATCTCTCAGTGAAGTTTTTTTTTTTTTTTGAGATATCCCTCTCTACCTTTGTTAGACAGAAAGCTCCCCCAAACAAATTAATTGTTAACAGGCCAAAAATCTGGATCAACAAGAACGATGGAGTCTCCTAAAAATTAGGTGTGAATGATGGAGACAGATTGTGGACTTATTTAATAATATATTTACCAATTTGTCGGATTCGACTTAAACAGTCTTTGTTTTTAATTGCATATTTTGTGTGTAAGTATGTGTGTATATGGCTTCATAGAATGGAAGAATAATTTGCAAATATATGTTACAATTGCCTTTCTATTTTTAAAAATAATTACTTGTGAGTCTAAACTCTTCTGCTTTGATGAGAGACAAAAATACAGAAAAGTGTTATCCAGGCTCGGCTCCTAGTTGTTCAACTCAACCTGTTTTGTGTGTGTTGCACTGAAATCAGTAACTGTTAATGAAATTGAGGTGATGAAATAGTTGTACTAATAAATTTTCTAAATTGCTCTGCTTTGAAACAGTATTTGATCAGTTACTAGGCATACATTCATACATGTATATGCACATATATTTGCATATGTATGGAGAGGTATATACAATGATTGAGAATGCTATTATATTATGCAGTGCTATTTTTATTTATTTATGTACTACTATTCTCTGATTCATCTACTCATACTCTAAGGACAGAAGCACTGAAGTCACAGACAAGCAGAAGAAATCTATACAATATTTCCAAATAAACAGCAATTTTGGTGACAATTTACTTTTTTGTTTCAGGATGTTAAGTGAGCTGAAACAATACATTTATGAAAACTCAACAAATTAAAGTTGAGAGTGTAGGGAAGAAAGTGCTCAGATTATGAATATGTTTTTCTCTAGGTATTTTAATAATATAATCTTCAGTTTGAGTCAGTTAAATGAATATTTTGTATTCAAATTAAAACAAGTACTAGTTCATGTTAGCATAGTTGGACTTGACCATAGTTTAAATAGAAATAAATGCCTAAAACCTACAGTCCGTAAATCTTGAGCCATTTCTGAGTTTAAGATGTAGAGTCCACATTGCTAGAACAGATTCAGTGGATGGGGTTTCTTTAAGATCATCTGTGGTGCTATATATATTGTTCTACATCTTCTGGCAAACATGAACCTTGGTAATAGCAGAAAGAGTATTAAAATGACTTGATGTATTGAAAGAGGCTGTCATTTATCACTATAAATCATTATTTTATAATAGCTGGTCTCTCCTGTGGTAGTCACCTAATCTGGTTCAATTTGAGGATTAAGAGTGATCTGTCAACCAGATCATAGCCAATGAGGCTTCTGTGTGGGCATGGCCTTCTCCTGAGAATTCTGGGAAATCTGGTGGCATTTCCTTCTTGGAGACAGGAGACAATATCTCTCTCACTTCACTTCTTAGGAGACTGTTTACTGATAATGCTCGCTGCCTGAGGAACTCAAATGACAAGGCTGACTCCCTGTGAGACATCCTTGAGAAGCCACATGGACCTACCCTGATGCAGCAGGAAACCTGGGCCTAGAGAAGCCATGTGGAGACTCCTCTCAGTGCTGAAATGCTTACAACACCACTGGATCCAAAGATTTTCTAACTACTGGCTTCTGTTTATTATGCATTTGGAACCATTGCATGTGTTTCGTGAGTCTGTAGAGGACTTTGTAGATTGCTGTCAGACATATGGACTAATATAGGTCATATGGACTTGATCTGCTCTGGACTGGGATGTTTTCTTAATGTACAATTACCCTTGATATAAATCTCTCTTATATACATATGCATACTTATTAATTTGCTACTCTGGTCTACCCTAACTAACACATCTCCCATGAACACATTTTTTTTTCAGATTGGGAAGAAATATACCTTAAGAGCACACCAGCCTGTGTGATCATGAGATGTCTGTATATTGGGTATCAGACATCAAAGTACAAAAAGGAAAATCACATCATTGCAAATGAGGGGGAGTGCAGAGTGGAGACCCAAACAAAGTCCATCTTTAGGGAACTGGACATCCCCTTACAGAGGGATTACAGGGAGGAGATGAGCCAGTCAGGGTACAATGTAGCAACAATGAAACATAAACTTTCCTCTAGTTCTTTAATCTTTCCTTCTCCCCCTCCCCCCTATCATGATCCCAATTCTACCTTACAAATCAAGTTATTGCAGGGGTTGTACACTGGTACAGATAAGAGCTTGAAACACAGGGAATTCAGGACAGATAACTACCTCCATACCAATTATGAAAGTAGTGATACCCGGAAGGGAATGGGAAGGTGGGGTAGAAAAGGGTAACCAATCACAAGGATCTACATATAACCCCCTCCCTGGGGGACAGACAACAGAAAAGTGGGTGAAGGAGATGTCGATCAGTGTAAGATGTGACAAAATAATAATAATTTATAAACGACCAAGGGTTTGGGAGGGAGGGAGGGGGGAAATGAGAGCTGATACCAAGGGCACAAGTAGAAAGAAAATGTTTTGAGAATGATGAGGGCAACAGATGTACAAATACGCTTGACACAATAGGTGACTGCAGGGATTGTGTGGTATGAGTCCCCAATAAAATGATTCTTTATAAAAAGAGTGACAATAGTTTTGAATCCAGTTAGGAAAACAGAACAAAAGAGTTAAATCATTAAGAAAGGAGAAACCCAGAGGGGTTTTAGGACACTTGTTGCATATTTACTCTTGCTTGAATGATGAGGTGCTCACCTGACAGCTGTAATTTGGTCCTCAACTTCATAAGTGCCCAATTTTCGATACACTGCATATAGGAGTTTATCACCTTGGAAAGCTGTTCCTCGACCATCCACCAAGGCGATGACCATCCCTTCTTTGCTTGCAAGATAGGATACCCAATTAACAGCAAAAACAGACTTTACACTTTGACTGCAAGGGCCACCGTACCTGCAGGGGAGAATGGAGGATAGAACATGTGATTTCCTGATAAGACTCACCTTTCTGTCAGGAACACACATCACCTCTAATAATTCCCAGCCCGTGTGTGTCATAACAATTTGTTAGCAATGGCATTAGACTGGGTCATCCATCAAGAGGAGAGCAGGCTCTTCCCAGAGGTTTGCTACAAGGAAGTTGTTTTGGGACACAGCTTCTCCTATTCCCCAAAACGGATACATCTAGGGTTGGCATTTCAAGGAATATGTGTGGGTTTTTTGTCATTTCTGCCACCTGCCACTTGCTAAAAGCAGACATAAGATATACTAAGAAAAAAAAAGCATGGTGTGTTAAGCAAATTGTGTGTAGGTCAGCACTGAGTTTTGGGTGTGATTCCACTAAATGCATTCCAATCCTTTATTTCGATTCTAACTCAATTACATAAGATGTGAAGATGATTTACAATTATTTGGGGGGAGCTGCAACTTCTCAGTCTTAAAGGTATTCTGCCACATTCGGCAATTTGCCAAAGGAAATTCAGCACAGCAAATGCAAGCTAGTCCATGTAACACACATAACTTCCTCGATCTATTTTAATTAACCATATTCTATTTACTCTGATTAGCTGAGGAATATATAAAAACAGCATCAATATGAACTGTTACCAAGGAAAATGGTTTGTTCTACCTCATAAATGTGTTTCATCCAACGTATTTTCAGTAAACAGGCTTTATACCAAAGAAAATACTACGTACACTTGAATTAGCAGGGGATACTTCTTTGATCTGTCAAAGTGAGGGGGAAGAATCATCTTGTACCATAAAGCTTTGGGGGGGAAAAAGAAGGAAAAAGCAATTTATTCCCAAGTATTTGTAACAGTATTTTAAAAACAAGTTATATCACCAAATCAATAAAGCAGCATCATTATGACTTTAGAATATTTGTCTGAAATAGATTTTGATGAGCACATTTTATAGCTATTTCTGGAAGGGCTAGAAATCCTGAATTTATGTTTGTTATAGAAGCATACATTTTAAAATTAAAATTAGTTATGCACTAAAAATTCTGATGTTGAAATGTAAGATGAACTTTATTCACAAACATATCAAAGTTGTTAGTACAACTAAGTATTCTCACTTATTATTTCAGTAAGCTGATTTTACTTTAAGAATCTACAATATTTTATAGGGTTTGGATGGTAACATTTTCCACACACACACACACACACACACATATATAAATGAATACCTATGTTTTTACAAGCAAGAAAAGTATCCAATTTCATATTTATAAAGAAGAGTTTTTAATGTTCTTACTAATTTCATCCATTTCAAGTTTCTTAATTTCTTCTTTAGGAAGCTGGATATTTTTTAAAGCACTTTCCAAGTCTTTATTTTCTTCCAGGATTTTAATTTCTTAAAGAAATTGAAATGTAAATTTTAATTAAGATCCTTTTACCCTTAAAACTCTTCTGGATTTTATGTATATGAAACAAAACTATTTAATATTGCTTAAGGAGCT
The DNA here is from genome assembly GCA_004026705.1 of Nesogale talazaci. Classification (NCBI taxonomy): domain Eukaryota; kingdom Metazoa; phylum Chordata; class Mammalia; order Afrosoricida; family Tenrecidae; genus Nesogale; species Nesogale talazaci. The sequence continues at coordinate 85,248 of PVJH01003253.1, forward strand.
TCACATTGTTCGGTATACATTTAATGCAGTTTTAAAGAATGCATGCCCTCCTAAAGGATATCATATTTCAAACATTGTCCCCTACATGACACAGATGGCATTGACACACATCACAGGATCATCGAGTTTATTCAGTCACATTTTCTCATTTCCAACTGGCTTACTGCACATGAGCTCACTGAGTAGGTGGCATTTCTTCATCAACTAAAAAAAGTGGAAGAAACTGCTGAGCCCTTCTATGTAAAATAGTTCTTTATTAAATTTTATCTCCAGCATGTGAAGTTAAATATCATTTCTATGATTTTTATATCCACTGCTTAATCTTCTGTTATATTTTATTAGGATAGAATATAGATAGCAATTTAATTACTGGGCATCTTATTTTTTCAAACTTTTCTCACAAGATAGCTCTCTTGATAAAATATGATAGGATATCTCAACTAACAGCAAATACAAACTTTGCACTCTGACTGCAAGGCCAGTTGTTTCCATTATATATATGTATATATATAATATCCAGGTTTATATATGTATATAAACAACTTTCTTTCATCTTGAACATATTTTTCCAATGCTGTGCATACTTTAACTCAGCAACCTTTCCCACTTTAACTTTGAAAGTGAACAAATTCATTAACTGGATGCTGCTGATTGATGGCATGTTTAAGCAGGTTTCTAGACACAGAGCTTTTAACAAGCTTTTCTGGGAGTCACGGAGTCTTGGCATAATGGGCTAGCAAGTTCAGGAGTGAGAAATCGCTCGTGCTCTGCGGGAGCAAAATAAGCCTTCCTGCTCCTGGGGAATCTTAGTCTTGGCACTCCAGAGGAGCAGTTCAGTCCTCCTTACAGGTTGCTATGAGCCCTAGTCAATTTAATGCCCATGAGGTGGGTTTTGTTTTGTTTTGGGTAAGTCAAAAAGTATTGCTACAAAGTAATAGAACCCTTTATGAAGCACAAATATCAACACGTGAAGAGATTGCTGTTGGACGTGTCCTCCACCTAGGTCTACACACTTCTGGAGGCTGTTTTCACTTCTCCAACTCTTCTCTGAAAGAATAGTTCTGTCTGCTCTGATTTACAGCAAGTCAAGTTGCACTTGGGGCGTTCTCAAGGATGTTCCTGCTGCGTGTTGTGTACATTGTGCACCACAATGCTATAAAACAATTTCCTCCATGTAAATCTCCTGACCTTTTCCCCGCCAATACAGTTTCCATGGTCATAAACATATTCCTAAAACTTATTCCAGGCTGAGCCCCAGTGGCGTAGTGGTTGTGTGAGGGACAGGGGCCCACAGGGTGGGCAGCAGTTTTCCAGAAGCAAAGCTCGGCTTCCTACTCCCACCAGGGCAGTGATGCCCAAAACAAGGAACAAAACAAAACAAAAACTTATTTCTAATAAGCCCCATGTACTTCTTATGTCTGTGAAGAAAATACATCAAGAAGACCCTTTCAAACTGCCACCAAGTTGATTCTGACTCTATGGCGTGCCAAAGAACATAAATCTTCTAAGCTGACCTCTCTGCCTTGCATGTAACTGACCCAGCAAGTCCCCTCAGAAGCTACTATTTTGATTGGATCTTTTTGGGGAAAACCTCTATAAAGTCTAAGGCCAGCATAAGACTGAGATTTGTCGGAAGCCATTCACTAATCACTGAGATGCACCCAAACACTAAATCTGTGCATGTATAAAGTAGACCCCTTTTTGACTTACTCTCATATTTAGAACATAGACAGCACTGATCATCTTCTAGGAGTAAAACTAGTCATTTTTTATAATATAGGGAATTTAATTTTAAAAAGAGGGATGATTGGATGATTTCTGAGACATGGTAATTTCTACAAAAGACAGCCTGCGAACTTCTTATTTCTGGGTCTGTTTAAAAAGTGGTCCCTGAAAATAGGGAAACCGAAGGAGTCCTGAGAACTACATTAAGTTAACTGAATAACTGCCCGTGACTCTCGGTTTTCATGTACTCATGGCATTTCCCCCAATATGTTATATTTAAGCTTAGTACAAGTATAGATACTTGAGGGGTATAAGTTGTGCACTATACAATTAATTTCACTTGAACTTTGAAAAATCCACCTGGAAAGAAATACTTGTGAGATTGAAAAAAATTAAAACCAAAGAAATTCACACACAAGAGTCAGTTGTTTTTTCATTTTCCTGTTGGATCCAGTATCTGGAGCTGTAGTGATTTAAAGAGATCCAGTGTGGAATCAGCAAAGAGAATGGCTGCATTGCTATTCAATATTTTATGACAAGTACCGAACGTCAGAGATAATATGAAAGTGTTGTCACGGTGGTTTGTGTTTGACATCTCTAATTTGTTCCTAGCTATGGAACATTTCTGATTTTTTATTTAATTGAAATGTCAACTATAATTCATAAACTTCTTTTCTGCCTCTAGGTCCAGTGTTACTTTTAATGGATAGCAAGTAATTTTCCCACCCCTTGGAGAAGGCGGGAGTCTTCTGCACCAGTTATGCATAGAGTGAGGGGTGGTGACTGGACTTTTCAATGTGGGTTTCCATGGCCTATTAAGTTGGTAAGGAGTTCAGACAGCACCTTTTACTTTCTTTCTCACGTTTATCATTGCAGACCCAGTCTACTCACTCCCCAGAGTCTGGCATGTTGCATGTGCTTCATGCAATGTCTGTTTCTACCACATTGTTAATGATGTTGTTGGTGGTGTTATAGGTGCCATTGAATCGGTTCTGGCCTATAGCAACCCTATGTACAGCAGAACAAATCACTCTAGGACCCTGCATCCTCCTCACCGGTATTCCCATGCCTGAACCACTGATGCAACCATTGTGTCAATCCATCTTGTTGAGGCCCCCCCTTTAGGGGCTGGTCTCTCCTGACAAGATGTTCAAAGTATCTAAGACAAAGTCTTGCCATCCCTGCCTCTAAGGAGCCTTCCAACACTGAACTGTTTGTTCTTTGAGCAGACCATGGGCCTTTCAATATTCTTCTCCTACACTGCAATTCAAAAGCATTGACACTTTTACGGTCTGCCTTATTCGATGTCCAACTTTCAAATGTGTATGATGCAAGCAAGACCTGAGTTCTCAAAGCAACATCCCTGCTCTTTGGTCTTGCACAGCAGAATTACCCCATGCAATGCACCTCTTGATCTCTTGGCTGACGCTTTCACCAGCACTGTGTGTGGATCCAAGAAAGACAGAATCCGTGAAAACTTCAACTTTTCTTTTTCTTTTATTTTTTAAAGATCATTTTATTGGGGGCTCTTACAACTTGTATAACAAGCTGCACATCAATTGTATCAAGCATGTTTTTGCATATGTTGCCATCATCAATTTCTAAACATTTGTATTCTATTTGAGCCCTTGGTATCAGATCCTCTTTTTACCCTTCCCCCCATGACCCCTTGATAAATCCTAAATCATTATTATTTTCATATCTTACACCACTATATCCCTTCACCTGTGATTTCTCCACCTCCACCCTTCCCTACCCTCCTGGTATCACCACTCCCATTTCTCTTTCTGAGGTAGTTATCTGATCTGGCTTCCACGTGTCCTGAGCTCCTCCCTCTACCTGTGAACATGCCCCAGCTTAGACCACAGTGAACGGCACTTTTATCCAGTTATCACAATATTCCCTATTGATCCAGTTGTGAGGATTTTGGTCTTCTTTACATTGAGTTATAATACATCCTGAAAGCTACAATCTTTGATCTTCATTAGCAAGTGCTTCAATGCCTCTTCACTTTCAGCCAGCAAAATTGTATCAGCTGCAGACCATAGGTTTTCAGTATATCTTCCTCCAATCTCAATGCTGCACTCTTCTTCATATAATCCATCCAGCTTCTCAGACAATTTGCTCAGCATGTAAATTAAACAAGTATGGTAAGAGGATACGAGTCTGAGGGACAAGTTTTCTTATTTCAAACCATGCAGAATTCCCTTGTTCTGTCTGTACAACTGTGTTTTGATCCCCCTACAAGTTCAAAAAAAGCACAAGGAAGTGTTCTGCAATCTCCATTTTTCTCAAGGTTATTCACAGCTCCTCATGGTCCACACAGTTGAATGCTTTTGCTTAGCCAAGGAAACATAAGTAAACATCTTTCTAGTATTTTCTGCTTTGAGCCAAGATCTATCAGACATCAGATTAGAGATGATATATTGTCCATTCAATTAAATTGAGAGTCTGATAAATAAAGTCAATCAGTTAGTTTTAATGAGCACCTGTTGTACTCAAGAAAATTACCCCTTAACTGAACTTTCAGTGTCAAGTGACAGCCTTCTGGGCTTCCATAGCATGGGGCTCAATCGCTGTCTGCTATTTTCAAATCTCCAAATACACAGCATTTTCACACTCAGAATATGACCTTGTTCCACTTCATAGAGAAAATGAAGGAATTGCACTGTCTTGTACAATGTCTACAAATGTCTCTCAAATGACACCAATAATTTCCTCCTCCTCTTTGATTACAAACATAAGAGACCAACCGCTCACCTGTGTGATTAACTCTACCTTGTCCAAATTTTCAGGCCCTGCTGTGCACTGTGTTTTCATCTCTTCGGTCTTCTGGTTTACCCATCGACATTTGACCATGCTCAGATAATGGTCATCGTTGGAAAATGAAACCACATCTCCACCAATTCCATCCAGTCATCCTCTGACCTCTCTCCCACTTTCATAAACAGGCTTCCTGAATAGGCAATATCTTTTTATTGACCTTACCAACAGCCCTAGGACTCATGAGGTGGTGTGCATGATTAAGACTTCAGCTGCTTCAAAAAAAAAGCTCAGAGAAACTGTGACAAAAAGACCTGGCACTTAGCTTTGGGAAAACTCTAGAGCCCAGCCATTCTGCAGACTACGGAGCACAGTCCTGCTCTGACTTGCATAGGGTTACCTTGAGCAAGCATCCACTCAAGACCCACTGTGGGTCTGTTCAGTCTTCTGCAGGCCTGTGGGTCAGAATTGACTAGATGGCAGTGAATTTGGTTTTGACAGCTAACTCCAGTCTGGTTCCCCTATCTTCTGCACTACTGAAACTTCCCTGCTTAACATAAGGTTCATTTTCTTCTTGTTAAGATTTGGAGCAGATCTTGTCTCACTCGCAGCAGAACTTGACACTCTTCTCGTCTTCCCTGCTGACTAGAATACTCTTTTTCCCTACCTTTCAGGGACCCATACCCTCAAAGTTGTTTCCCTGTCTTCTTCCTTCCATGCCCAATCTCCTTTATAGGTTCATTTTCTCTTTCCAGTCCATGGGTGTTAGGTTCTGAATCTTTAATTCAAGGCTCATTCTTTACCAGCCTCGTCTTCCCTGCCCCATTGAGTTTATCCACATCCCTCACTTAAGTAATTGTGTGTTCAGGGAGATGAAGACTTCCATTTAATTATCTGCAGTCCCAACCAATTCTGTCATCCATATTCAAAGTGATATAGCTACAAGATAGACCCATTCAGATGCCCCATTAGTCCCTCATGCTGAATTTTCAAAATGAAATGTACAGTGTTTCCAAGGTTTATGCCTCACACCGAGTCCACTCCTTTGATGAAAAATAAAAGCATAAATATCAATGAACTTGACCAAGCCAGGCAGCTCAGCACCATCTTGATACTGAATGGGTTCTGGTTGATGTGCTCATCATTAGGGACATTTCCTGGACTCCCAATCGTGGATGAGGTAACCTTTCTTCTTCTGTGCTTTCAGCATCCCTGTATGTCCCCTTAGGACTTGCTGCACTGTATGGTACCTGCTTAGTTATACGTTCGCTTTCTCCACTCAGCTGTAATGTCCTTGTGGACAAGGATGCTGTCCAGCCTCCCAGGGAACCAGTTTATGGATCTAGTACAGCATCTGATGTGATGCGGTAGGCACTCAAATCAAACATTTGGGATGAGGATTACTGACACCAAGTGCAATGGAAGTGGGTATCAAAACTATTTCTTAAAAATAACTAGAAGGCAGAATTCCTTCTCTAAAACTGCAGCACCAAAGCTGGGCTTAGGAAGCCACCAAAAATACAGATTCCCTGGTCCAAATCCAAGCTGTACTGCATTGTGATCTCCAGAAAAAGTCTGAGAATCAATATTGACATTGAGTCTCTCCGGAAGAAATCATCGTCATTGGGCCATCTTGGGGAATCTCAGACCTGAAAGGACTCTCATTCTATTTGGTGCATTAGAAAAAAAGATAAATCTATATGATACAGATAAATTGATATGATGCACATAAATGAAGACTGGGCATGTTTTTAAATATTGGGCAAAATAATCTAGCTACCTCCACAGTATGGTATCTGCCATGAATGTGGCAATACTATCAAGAATGTGTAAATTCATGCTTTGGGAAGATAACCTTTATTTTGCCGTCACGATGTCATGATGAAATGAGGATTACACATTCTCTGGTGATTTCCATTAAACTAAAAGTCTTCGTATTTGAAAATAGTATTGTTTTCCAATTTTTCCAACTGTAGCCTGATAGGAGCCAAATTGAGAAATGCAATCTGTCATTTTTTGGAAAGGATTTCACTATTAGATGCAAGGTATACTAATGTCTAAGTTAATTCACAGTTCAATTATTACAAGTCCTGGGCAGAGTTCTTGAATTGACTCTGCTTTTCCTCTTTGATTTGTTTTCACCTAGCCTTGAGCCACTAGTTGGCGTCCAAACTAATCCTAACACTGTCACCTGACTTGTCACCAAAGCTATCTAGAGACAGTCATGAGTATGAATGCTGAAAAAAGAGTCTCTCATTATTCCTGGTCTCCAACAAATCCAATTTCAAACCACTGATTAATAATAAGTCAGAAAAAATGAAAACTAGCAGGGAATTTACTCAAGAAATTATCCACAGGAATAACTCTATTGAGAACAAAAATGGTCATCTCTGAGCCTTGAACTACTTTGAACCGATCTGATAAAGATTAGATGGAGAGCAAGCAGGATTAATAGCTGTTGAAAATGGAGAGAGTCTCCCAATTTCAGGGTTTCAAATGTGGCAACAGTGTGATGTAGCTGTTAAAACAAAAATGCTAGCGTGATAGTCACTCTCTGCTCTATATCTGGGGATTTGTCTCCAGTTTGGGATGTTACAAAAAACAGAATTTTTATTTGGGAGGGAGACTGTACTGAATGTCCTAAGTTCCTTTCCAATTCCAAACTTCTGTGCTTTTTATAAGGTTGATTTCAGGAGACTCAACGAATCCCTCTGATAGAACTCACCGACATGGCATCAGGTTTTTATCCTAAATAATTGTAGCATTTCATATGACCCCAGGGGTATTCAAATCTATGTCTTGCTTTCTTTAGTGCAGTACCACAGGGCACTCAAGACTACAGCATGCCGGGAAGAGTACCTTGATCAGTGCGGCCATCATGAAGGGTGGAAATGGGGACTCCCGGACCTGTGATGGAATAAAAAAAACATGTGGCTCATTTTTTTTTTAAAAAGTCTGAGGCAAGATTTGCTGACTTGTGAAGAGTTTCAAGGTCAAATACATTATTTAGTTCCAAAATACATTAAAACAGGCAAGATCAGGACTCAATCAAAGTAGAGATGTGAGAGATCGTTGCCTGTATGCTTTTCCAAGTGTGATCCTGAATAGTGTTACATGCTCAGATACTGACCGCAAAGTCAGCTGGTCCTGCAATGTAGCAAGATGAGGCTTTCAAGTCCCCTGAAGATTTACTATCTCAGAGACCCGCAGGGTCAGTTTTCCCTGTTCTACAGCATTGCTGTATGACTTAGAATGCACTTGATGGTGATGAGCTTGGGCATAAGAATTACACAGATACATCCATGAAGCAGCAGTGGCAAGTGGCCTAGGAAGATGGCCTGCTGTATGAGGGGAACTTTGACTATGTCTTGATGGTCAAATAACCTCCCCCAGGACTCGTGTTGAATTTCTTAAGAATAGTTTTACTTAGCACAGCATACAATTTAATCATTCAGACAGATTAAGAAGAGTTGTGTGATGATCCCTGCAAACAATTTCAGAATATTCCTTCTTGTCCTCATTCTCGTTAATGTTTCATTTCCCTCCATCCTTACCTGTCATGGTCCGAGCTAATTGTTGATCTAGATTTATCTATCCTGGATTTCATAAACAGAAAAATCATACAAAACACACTTAGGAAGCAAACAAGAAACATAGACCTCTAGGTCCCCCCCATACGATGACCCTGCAAAATATAGAAAAACCTCACTGAAAAGAAAGCAAAACATGCTAAAAACTGTAACAATGTTAAAATGGATCAAAAGGGAAAGCAAATGATACTGTATTCACATTTTGGCTTCTCAGTTTAATGTTCAGTATTTTGGGTAGGTAGAATCCAACATCTTTTATCTCATGTGGCTAACACACCCAGCCATCACCCATACTGTGGTGACTTGTGCATTGCTGTAAGGCTAGAAGCCATGCCACCAATATATCAAATCCCAGAAGGGACACCCAGGGTGCGGAGGTTTCATCTGAGTTGACAGACTAAGACAGACTAGTTTAGTTAAGGCAGATTTAGTCATCCACTGCCCAAAACTAGTCAATGCAAACCTAATGATCACAAAAGAACCTTGTTTGACATAATGTTTAAAGATGAAACCATGGAATGAGGTTGAAGATGACACAGGACTAGGTAAATTTCTGTTCTGTTAGAATTAAGGTCCTCGTGTGTCAGTGTCCACTTGACACCAACTAGCAAAAACAAATGCAGAAAAATACACATATTCAAATACGCTGTGGGGGTCACGCTCCCCAAGCAAGACGAAGGTTTGTGTGTCAGAAGTTTCTCAGGAAGTGCTATTGGAATGAACAATTGTGGGGATAGGGGAGGAGATGGAATGTAGTACAGTCACAATTGGAGAAAGACTAGCCTTTCTGTTCTACGGACAGTTGCTGTCTCAGGAATCCACAGGGGGTCGCTATGAGTTAGCAGGAAGTTTGGGGTTTTGGGGGGGTTTAGTCCCGATGGTTGCAGATCTGGGTGGCACACCAGAGTCTACACCATATTCAAATACAGCATTCAGATTCTATGTGTCCAGAATGGCCTCTTTCCATCCCTGACCCTTCTAAAGCTTTTTATTGTGAGGTAGGCGAAGGCTTACAGAGCGCATCATCAGTTTTACACTCGCCAATTCATGCATCATTAGTTTCATGTCATTGATTGCAGTCCCCATCGTGTGACATTACTTATCCCACATTTTTCTTGTGTTTTCTGTTTCCATTCCTCCTTTTACCCTAACCCATCTAAACTTTGTTCTTGAGTAAATGTGTCCCACTTGCTCTTAAACGGTGAATTATCTAAGGTTCTAATCCCATCCTGGTGTTACTGCTCTTTTTACAGAACCATCCAATTGCTTGTCTGAAAATGGAGTGAATTCATTTCCAGACCTCTCCACGGACTAAGATTCGGTGTGGCCAGTAAAACTGCTAATTCTTAAGATATTTATTTTTGTTCCACATTTTCCTCCCATTCTATCCAAGATCTAATGCAATCACGCTTAGAACAGTTCGCAGTGGCAACTGGGTATTAGCTAGTCTTTAGGGTCTCAAGAGTTGTAGCATAAATGTGTTCGTTGGACTACTATTTATAACTCATTGGACGCTTGTTTCCACGTATCTTCAGCTTTCTTTACTCTTCTCTCTTCCAGACAAGAAGAAACCACAAGCAGGACCTTAAATGGTCACTCACAAACATTGAAGATCTCAACTGAGACTCCCCAAAGTAAGAGGTAGGATACTACCTTTGTGGATTATAAGTCAGTGGACACTGGTATCCCTTGAAACCATAGTCCTGAGCCCTCAGGTCCAGCAACTTATTCCCTTAAGGTGCTTGATTATGTCTAAGAAAAAAAGTGACCATTCAAATGTGATTTATAAGTAGTTAAATTCTAAATTTACTTGAATTGTAAAATAATGCCGAGGAAGAAGAAATTTGTTCAAGTAGTTACAGAGTTCAAAGCAACCACTATTGCAATTGTAGGTAACAGTTCATTGGACACTCCAGGTGCTTCGATGCCTCCTTCTGAGTGGAGGGGCAATGTGATAACAGTTTGCCTGGTTCTACACAAACAGGGAAATTACTTTCAGGATAAGCTCTAGAACAATAACTGCAGTGTCAGTCGCTCTTTAAGCCTCTCTCCTGGCATTTTTCTACCTGTAGAGAACATGCTTTTCAATCTGTTCCTCAATATTACATGTGTGACACTGTTGTACACCATAGGGACCCTGAGACTATCTAGTTATACCCAGGTCAGTGCACGTCATTCTAATTCTGGTGTGGACTCTTAGGAAACCATGAACATAGTCACTTTTTCAATTAGCCTTTACCAGTGATAAAGTCAACATTTTACTCTTCATTAGCTGACTTCTCTCAAGCTAGCTTAATCCTTTCTAAACTTAGCTTGGGGTCATGGGCTATTATTTCATTGGCCTCTCAAAAACTAGCATTTCCTTCCTGTAGTGTCTCAGAGTTTTATAGATTTTAATCAACTATTTTAATTTTGATCCATTCTCTTTAAAGTTTTTTTTTTTTTAAAAAAACTGACCGGCATATCTATTATTACTACTACTATTATATTATTATTGTGGTTCAAATGTAAGGAACTGACATATGAATTTAACTGTATAGACTTCTGCCCAATCGACATCTACTCTGTGGACATTCCATGGTAGAGGAAACAGATCCATCTTTATTCCTTAGATGGTGACATCAATTAATGACTGACCACCCGTCCCACAAACCACTGAAGAAAGGCCTTGATGGGTCAGCATAAATCATACAGATCTTTTTCTCTGGATTTTGCTTTCATTCCATCACCCTCATTAAGACAATTTCCCCAGGTTTTATCCCATAACGGGGGACTTATTCACCTCTCCCTCCCAGCCTCTGAGAGTTTGAAGTTATATAACGAAGCTTTACTCTTCATCCTAAAGGGAACGATTTCAAGGTTTTTCCTATGATGGCGCAGTGACTCATTTTGCTGGAGCTTCAAAAACACCAGATGATGTGGGGCTTCCCACACAGGATATTTTTTGCTAAATGGGAAATTACCATACTGCCGAGGAAGAGGGAGTGGTGGAAAAGTCAGGCGATTCAAGTGCTGGAAAGGACTCCTCCATCAACTTTTGATAAGAGCTTAGCGGTTTGTTGAGTTCTTATGTCTTAGGTAAGCACTAACGCTCAAGCAGATATATGCAAGTAGAAGGCCAAAGTTACATAACATAGGGTGTCATGCATGAAGAACATCGAAGTATTAAACAGATGCAGAATGAACATAAATATAAATATGCAAGTATGCAAGTGGAGGGTGGCCGATTTCTTTATCTTCAAATATCTCAACATAGAATGAGGTGGGCTTTTTTTAGCCAGTATAATTCAGTGACATTATTATATTTATCATGTTGTGCAATCATCACTACTATCTGTTTCCAATTTCTACTGTGGAGAGTGAGTTTTCTGGGGGGAGACCTGGTGAAAAGCAACAAGGCTTTGATATTCTCTAGCATGTTTGCTCCTTTGGAAAACACGGCTTCTCTACTATATATTGGTCATGCTTCTTTACTTCCTGAAGACCAAGATGAAAAGAAAAGAGAGTGAAATAGATGACTTAGTGTGGTAGGGTCAGTGAAACTATTTACCTGGCATGGAAGTTTTCATTACTTGGCATGCAAGATACTGAATCAATATACAGCTTGAGTTGAATAACACTAAACATAATTTAATGTATGCCTCTAAATGTTATAACCAGTATCACCAAATACTATATAGCCTCTTAACATTTTACAGATGCCTTTGACCAGACATTTTATAAAAATACCATAGTAAACTGATTTCTTGAGATATCTTGAAAGGAGTATTTGGGTCAACATGCTTATTAATTTCTGTGTAGTCATGTATGTCAGGGTAACCTTTGTTTGGTGAAGCAGAGGGAGTCACTGATAATCTATTTGTTTCTCTGTCCCCATGCCTCTCTGGGAATTGACATTAGAAACAGAAAAGCAGCGTGCATGTTGTAGCTCTCCTCCTTTCAAGACATTTCCTATCCTTCTAGCAAATTGCATGGGTTAAACGCAAAGAATGGAAAATTACAGTTTGCAAAATCATTTTTCCTAGTGATTCAGATGACTACTGAGATCCTAATATCTCTCATTGATTTATTGATCACCTAACTTAACCTTTATTTTGCTTGTCAAATTCTCAAGATATAGATGCATTGTTCTTTGTAAAATAAAATTATTCACATAAAATCTAACTGCCATCATTTCAATTTTGACTCAAATCAGCCCTACAGGGAAAAAAATAATTTCTGCCCTTGTGAGTTTCCAAGACTGAAAACTTTTATGGAAGTCAAGAGCCTCAGTGGAGAGATGGTGCTTTTGAACTGTGATCTTGGGGTTAGTAGCCCAGGACATACCCACAAAGCCACCAGCACTACATTTGCATAGAAAGTCTGTACTAAGTGAACACACAGTTTGATTAGCCAGAAAACATTTTGTACATTTTATTACTTAGAATTTTTTAATTAAATGGATTTCTTAGGTTTTCTAATTTTAGAAGATGTACATTGCTGTTGACAGTCATCAAATCTGCCCTGACACATACCCAACCTATGTACACTGCCCCACCTTTTGAATTCCTCACAATCTCAGTATGTTTGAGCCCATCGTTGCTGCTACTGTGCCAGTACATCTTACTGTGAGTCTCCCTCTTTTATTTGCTAATCTTTTATTTTAACAAGCAGGATGTCCTTCTGTAGAAATTGGTGCCTCCTGATAATAGCCTCTTTTCAAAGAAGCATTCTGGCTGCACGTCTTCCAATACAGATTTGTTTATTCTTCTGGCAGTTCATGATATATTCAGTCTTCTTCATCAACATCATATTCCAAAGGCATCAATTCCTTGGTTGTCTTTATTCATTGTCCAGCTTTTACATGCAAGCAAGTGATTGAACATACCATGGCTTGGGTCGGATACATCTACATTTTCAAAGTGACATCCATTTAACACTTTAAAGAGCTTTATTTTACAGCATATTTTCCCAATGTGACATATTATTTAATTTCCTGACGACTGTTCCATTGTTGTTGATTGAGAATTCAAGTAAAGTGAAATCCTTGAAAATCCTTATCATGATGTTGTTTATCGGTCTGCTCGTGAGGATTTTTGTTTTCTTTATGTTTCGATGTAATCCCTATTGAAGACTGTATGTAGTCTTTGATCTTCATCAGTAAGTGGTGAAGTCCTCTTACTGGACTTCTTGCTTGGCATACGGATTGACTAAGTATCATGAAAGGACACAACCCCAATGCACGTCTTTCTTGAGTTTAAACTCCATGGTATGCCCTAGCTCTGTTCAAACAATTGCCTTTTAGTCTATATTGAGGATCTGTAGGAGCACCTTTGAATGCTTAAGAACTTCCATTCTTTGAAATGTCATCTATATTTTACTATGATTCACACAGCTAAATGCCTCTGTGTAGTTAAAAACACACTGATAAACATTTTTAGATGTCTCTTATTAGTCAAAGTCCATCTGATACCATCAGTAATAACCTTAGTCCTACTGGTACTTCCTTGTGGATATACTGCTGCAACTGCTTTTTATCTTCAACAAAACCTTACTTTCACACCACATTAATACCATTGTTTCAAAATTCTGCTGTGCCATTTATTTTTAAGAGACACAAATATGGATCTCTTCTAGTTGGTTGGGTAGGTAAGTGTGTTCCAAATTTCATGCCAAACATGAGTGAGCATACTGGATGATAAAGGGTCTGGCACAGTGGAAGAATCATAGGAATGCTAACTACAAGGTGAGGGGTTCAATTCCATGAGCCATCTAGTAAGTTTGTGGGTTCTGGTAAACCTTATAAAGGGTAGTTATGAGTCAGAATTGACTCCATGGCTGTGGACTTGCTTTTCAGTGTTGAAAACTAATGTTCAAAGCAATGTCGTTTTCCAAAGGACCCCCGATTTCAAAGCCATCATTCTTTCCTCTGGTTGTAGTTGGTCTGATGCTTCTCCAGGCAAATAGGGTGGACAATCATCAGCCAATGTTTCTTTGACTGATAATTTTTGAATCCTGCTATATCTGAATGTGTTGGATAGTGATTGTAGGAAACATCATGGTACTGTAGGAGTTGGTAGCTGAGAGCATGGATTTAATCTCCAGGCTTGTGCTCACATCTTGATTCTACTGCTTACCAGTAGTAAAGACCTTTGGCATATTTCTGACTCTTTCCCACCATTAAAATGGAGATAATAAAAATACTTGTCTATCTTCCTTTCATGTGTTCAACTCAGTCCACAGCCATCAAATCTATTCTGACCCAGAGGAAACCTTTGTAAAGATCCCCAGACTGCACACCTTTAATGGAGCAGACAATCTCATCCTTCTCCTTGCAGTTGGCAGTCTGAAGCTTGTCCCGCAGTGCCCGAAAAGCACCTTTTTAAGTACCTAGTAGATGCAAATAGTTAATGTACTTGATTTCTAACAGCTGGGCTGGAGCTGTGGGTCTACTCAGAGGCATCTCAGAGGAAAGGTATGGAGATCAACTTTAGAAAAATAAGCTAATGAAAACCGTGTGGAGGAAAGGTCTATTGTGATATACACAGTGTGAGTCAATTCCATATCAACTGTTTTTAAAGATCTTTCATTTTTATCTGTAAGAATTCTATAAGGAAATGTAGAAAACTGGAATCCATTGCCATCGAGTTGATTCTGACTCTGGGTGACTTCATGTGCATCTTAGACTTTCAGTGGCTGATTTCTCAGAAGTAGATCTCGAGTGCTTTCTTTTCAGCCACCACTGGATGGACACAGTTCTCCAACCTTTCAGTTAGCAGTTGAGTGCATTACACTATTTTCATTACCCAGGGACACCAAACACAAAGATAATTATAAATATTAAACCCTAGTAACTAGTAACTAAGAGTCAGATAGTGGTGACAAGATTAATGACAGTGACATTGGAGATGGTAGTGCTTGTGTTGAGTTCAATACCTACCATAGCAGACGAGTGTATAGTACTTGGCGTAGTCGCTGAATGTTGCTGTGTAATATTGGCACCTTTCTTTCCTTAGATGGCAAGTAATGCATTTCTTGCTTGGAGGATAGCCTCCGATGCTAATTCTAGAGAGAAATGAAAATCAAACTAAGCTGAAAATTTGAGATTATATTTATCAAAACACAAACACTATGTTAAGTGACGAATTTACATATTGACATCAAACCCACTCAAATTTCCCACTGCCAATGCCATTTGTAATGTTTTGATGGAGTCTGAGAATTGATCCATCTCTGTTTGAATAGACATAAACCTTCTTTGGCTTTCCTGTAAGGGAGAAATATCTAACACCTCAAATGGTGCTGAGGGAGTCACTTTCCATACCCACCGATCACCTACGTGCTACTAACTAATAGGGATGTCACAGGTTTCTGTCTTGTATTGTCTTTTTTCTGTCTCATGCGTCTGTATGTCTTATGCCCTTTAGTCCTCCTGATTATAACTTTGGGTTCATGGAAACACAGCCTGGGCATGCATCTTTGCTACATTTCTTCACAAACTGATCCATGCCCACCTCCCTAATCCACCACTGTCTCCAGCAGAGTTTTTGATATGGATCACACACACACACACACACACACACACACACACCTGGTAATAAACCCAAACACGCAAAATCAGATTCACATTTAGGGGAGATTTTCTAATCTTATAATCTTTCTAGATTATAAGAAGTTTCTGGTAGTGCAAACAGTTGATACACTCAGCTGCTAAATAAAATATGGGAGTTTTGAGTCCACTTAAAGAAATCTTGGAAGAGAGACCCAGAGACCTACTACCACAGATAGGTAACAAATGGATGCTAAATGAATGAGTGGCCTTAATTCTCCCCAAGCTTGTTTGTGCAATTTCAAGCCATGTTTATATCAGAATTAGACTTTCTTGATTTTTCCTTTTGCAATAGATAAACCTATTGAGCTGGACAGCATTTGAGGGGCTTTTCATTTTCATATTTATATGTTATACAATATCCTCTGGGTGTTTGATCTTGACTCATGAATAAATTTTTATTACATCTCTGGCTTTAAAAGAAATCATTTTACACATCCTATAAAATCTGATGTATTCTTACTCAAGTATCAACATATAAGAGAATTAATTACCTATAGATATTTCTTCGTCCAGGGTAGCCTTCAAATTCATTGCTAGAATAAAACCTGAAAAAATATTCCAAAATTATTAAACGCATATTGGTAATTAAATGATACCATCAAACAAGTTGCTGGGGAATTGATTCTGACTCATGGCGAGCCTAACAGACAAAATAAATTGCCCATAGTTTCTCAGGCTGCAAATCTTTATGGAAACAGATCACTACATCTTTCTGCCATGGAATGGCTGATGGGTTCAAATCGATGACCTTTCAATGAGCAGCTGTGCTCTTAACCACTGCAACAGAAGGACTTCAACTAAATGAACGCATTGCGAATGTTAGCAACACTTTTCCTTTTGAAAACAAACCTTTTGAGCTGGCCAATAGTTTTTGATTGTACATTTTAAAATCTGATGTGTTTTAAACATCTTCTGAATATTTTATCTTAACCATAAAATATTTTATGACATTTCAGCATTATTCAACTTAGCGGTATTATTTCTACTCTTCTGTGAGTTCCATGGAATATCACAAAATAGCTATCTTGTTTTGTTTTCCCCAGACATAGCATAACAGGCCATGAAATGTCTAGAATAACCAAGGTGTGGTTACCAGCTTTTAATTCTCAGTCCTATTGGGCAAAGTCCAGGTTATATTGCCTCACTGATACAAAAAATTGTTATTCTCAAGGAAAAGGAAAGGCAACAGGATACAATACATTCCAAGTATGAAATTTCTCTTCTCTCATCTTCTTATATGTCTGATCATCACTTCCACATCAAGGGAAGACTTCCTATAACTGAGACTACTAAGTACCTTTCCTATCAAAGGTTCCTGATTCTCTTCATATCTATAACGTGCAAGGAAATTCACTTTCCCTGTCTCTTTTTCATTTCCCACCCAGATCCAGTAATTTGCCAGTCTCATTAAATCTCTAGGCTGGATTTCCTATCACTTCCTTCTTCTCTTGCATTTAAGGAGTATTTTATTTATAGGTTGGTAACTGCTTTGTGTCAGGCACTAATCTAAACACTAAAAATGCCATTAAAGAAAGCATAGGTTTGTCTTCTAAAAGTCTACCTTCCTTTGCTATTTTTCTAGTGCAGGCCTCTATCACCTGAAGCCTAGGATATGCCAATGACTGGGTTGTGCTTGCCTGCAGCCACCTGTATTTTCTAAATATATTGTGCCTGGAAATCCTCTTTTCTTTTTTTCATCTTGTCTTTCTTACTTCTCAGGGGAGTTCAATGTCTCCGAGACGACCTCCAAATGTGTGTGCTCACTCTTGATATAGTCCAAGAGATTGACAGTGGGTTTCAGACAGGTTTTCCTTCCATTCCCATGGAAAAAATCATCTCAGCTTTCATCCTAGAACTTCAGGAAATGGAGGGTAGGTCCTGAGCACTAAGAGAGTACCCTTGAATTTAAGCTTCACTAACAACGAGGGGAAGGAACTGTATACACTCTGGATTAAAGAGTTTTAGTCACAAATGACTACTTTTAGAGGAGTTAGTTGTGTATAACAGACGTAGGCAGGCCAGAAAAGGAAGAAAGAAGCCCTAGGTTAAGGTTTATAAGAACAGTTGTGGAGTGTTCTGGATTTGAATCTAGTCCCATAAATAACTGTGTGGTCTTGGCTAAGTTACTTAATTCTCTCAGTAATAGTTGCCTCATCTGAAAAACCTAGTGTAATTGTGTGTACTTCAGGGTATCTGATGTATAGTAGCTTATCAATAAGTGACAGCTGCAGGTAATTATTTATACTTATATAATAACAGTGAATGACTATAAATAATTATCCTGCTGGAAGATCAAATTTGTCTTCAGAGCCAGTTATTATTTTAAGGAGTTTATTTTGTATGAAAGTAGAAAAGCGACCACCTACTAAACCAGTGGTTCTCAACCTTGCTAATGCTGTGATCCTTTAACACGGTTCCTCATGTTGTAGTGGTCCCCAGCCATAAAATTATTTCATCGCTACTTCATAACTGTAAGTTTGCTGCTGTTAAGAATCATCATGTAAATATCTGAAATGCAGGATGTATTTCCATTGTTACCACCTGAACATATTGAAAGCATAGTGATTAATCATAAAACAGTATGTAATCATATATTGTGAAATATTTATTTCTAATGACAAGTGAAATGTCTTGAAGCAAAGTGTCTTGGGTAGCAGTTTTCATGCTGGGTACTCGTATGTGGACAGGCCTGCCTGGAGAGGTATAGAGGAGCAGTGTTTCAGTTCCTAAGACCATTGGAAATGTGTTTTCTCATATCTTAGGCAATCTTAGGCTCAATATTTTGTAGTATGAAATGGCATCACAACCAAAAATTGGTGTCGAAACAAAGAACTGAAAGAAATGAACAGAGCTTGCATTCGTTCAAAAGACAAAGTACTCGGGAATAGCAGCATACCATTATGTGTGCACAGATGACCATGTCCCTCTCACCTGCCACTGCTTTTATGCAGTGGCACTAAGTGCCACTGCTCTTAGGCAACCCACTGCTCTTATGCTGAAAGGGTCATTCAACTTTCACACAGGGGTCATGCTTCATAGGCTGAGAACCACTTCACTAAACATTCTTTACGAAAGGGAATCAGATTGACTAGTTATTAAAGAATGTGTTATCTTAATGAAATTATACTAGAGAGTAAGTATAAACAAAAATACTCTTTACTAAATGAAGTAGTGCAGTATCATTTGCACGTCCACCAGTGCCAATTAAAACCTGAATGGTATATCATGCAGTACTTACAGTGAATCCTGTGTTACTCTGAATATATATATGGCCTCCCACTTGCCACTTGTAATTTGAATAGCATTTTCCTATAAAAAGACAAGCATTATGTTGTGTGAAGCTCAGCGTTATTTGAGCAACCCCAAGTGAATGATCTTTAAAGAGATAAATCTTGGAATGAACATACCATAGTGTCTTTGATATAGTGAATATGTTTGTAGCCATCCTTGTCGCTCAATATTTTGTAGTATGAAATGGCATCATAACCAAAAACTGGTGTCGAAACAAAGAACTGAAAGAAATGAACAGAGCTTGCATTCGTTCAAAAGACAAAGTACACGGGAATAGCAGCATACCATTATGTGTGCACAGAAGGCCATGTCCCTCTCACCTGCCACTGCTCTTATGGGAAATTCTATTCTCATCAGAGGGACAGCTTTTCTAGTTACTCTGCTAGGCATTTGTGCATTCCTACAGTATCCAGGCGACTGTGCCTCTCTGGATTTATACAATTTACTTTGATATAATTTTAATCTTTTGAGATTGTGTTCTTTAAACAAGAGTTAAAGAAATCACAGATGAATGTTGATATTTAACCAGGTCAAATTTCAAAATTTTGATAGGGAACCAAAAATATGACTCTCATTAAGGTTTAGAAGCTCTTTAATTCTCGACTTATCTGATGCCCTGGCCCTAATACAAATACAAGGAAGGTATCTTAAAAATAATGCCTGGGATCACAGATTTATTAGGAAGAGGGGAGTTTCTAAAGATTGAGAGAAAAATACTTCCAAAGTGGGGATTATTTCAAAATTCAGAGCAGATCTCACTGCTCTTCTTTGACTTCTCTGAGGATGCCATCTGAACACCCTTTAAGAACTACCTCACCACCCCAGGAGGCCAGAACCTTTAGCATGTCCTGAAACATGGCAAGCTACTTTTCCATATCCCGAATGGCATGGAGGAGCAAAATCCTGCAAAAGTCCTCACACCACTCGAGGTAGTGGTTTCATCTGTTTCTCCCATTAAATAATACATTCGCTGCTTAAAGTTTGCTGACATCTTCCCTGGTCACCCCATGGCCTGCAACAAAAAGCAGTAAGGTGGTGAGAGAACAGCAGGAGGCAGCTCCAGCAGAATAGAGAATCCCACAAAGAACCCAGCATCAACTCTCTTTCATGGGGGACCTTCCAAATGTCAATGTTCTAAGACCTTCAGCTCCTTTCAGTCTTCACCAAGCAAAAACACTGGTGACTTTTAGTTACTAAAGGCTTCCTGAGACTCCATATGGGCATGTGTTTGAGCAAGAAGAAAGCAGGGAAAGCTGCTGTAGGCTCTTTCCTAATAATCCTGTACATAATCTGACACTCGTTGCCTTATTGAACACATTGATGGGATCATGATTGCATGATAATGAGGCAATATATTTAATGCAGTGTCTGTAGTAACCCCTGAAAATTCATGTCCATCTGAAACATCAGAATGTTGGCTTATTTGGAAATAGGGATCTTGTACATAAAGTCAAGGTGATGCCTTCCCAACATGATCAATGAAGACAAATGTGTGCATAAGCAAAGTGATCAAGAAAGCTGATGGTGCCCGCTATCAAAAGGTGTAGCACGTGGGGTCTCAAAGGCTTGAGTAAACAAGCAGTCATCCAGCTCAAAAGCAACAAAGCCCACATGAAAGAAGCACACCAGCCTGTGTGACCACGAGGTATTGAACTGATCTGGTGTCAGGCATCAAAGAACTAAAGTTATATCATTATAAATAGGGCAGAGTACAGATTGGCGACCCAAAACCCATCAATAGGTGAAGCAACATCCTTTTACAGAGGGGCTGCAGGGAAGAGATGAACCAGTTAAACTACAGTGTAGTAACAACGAAATACGCATCTTTCCTTTAGTTCTCAAATGCTTCCTCCCACCCAGTATCATGCTTCCCGTTCTACCAGGCAGGCCCGGATAGACCAAGGGATGTACACTGGGGTTAGAAACACGGGAATTTAGGATAGATGTTCCCTCAGGTGTAGTGATGGGAGTGGTGATACTGGAAGGGTGGAGGGATGGTGGATTAGAAAGGGGGAGCCAATTTCAGGGATCTACATATAACCTCCTCTCTGGGGCATGGCCAACAGAGAAGTGAGTGAAGGGACACATTGGACATTGTATGATAGGAAAAAACAACAACACTTTGTAAATTATTAAAGGTTCATGGGTGGGAGGGGGCAAGGGGAATATGGGGAGCTGGAACTTTGGGCCTAAGGGGAGAGGGGATGTTTTGAGAGTGATGAGGGCAACAACTGTGCAAATGAGGCCTGCATACAATTGATGTATGTATGGATCATGAGGGGAGGTGTATGGGTATCCAATAAAATGATTCATTAAAAAAGGGGGGAGGGGAAAGAGGAGTTTATTCCAAGGGTTCAAGTGGAAAATGTTTGGAAATGAATGTGGCAACATGTGTGCAGAAGTGCTTGATATAGATGATGTATGGAATGTTATAATAGCTGCAAAAACTCCCAATCAAATTATTTTTAAAAATCATGGTGAAGATGGAGATGAGATCAAACTGGTTTAGGGCAGGCTCTAAATACAAAGACTGATATCCTTTTAAGAAGAGGAGAGAACATAGAGGGAGACAGGGAAGAAAGTAGGGTTTGGAATGATGCACCTCCATGTTAAGGATTGTTGGGAGTGACCAGAAACTGAGAAGAGGCAAGAGAAGATTCCCTTCTAGAACATTAGGAAGGAGAATGGTGCTATAGACATCTCGATTTTGGACTTCCAGATGCAAGACTGTGAAGGAATACATTTTTCTTGTTTGAAGACATTCAGTTTGTTGATCATTTGTTATGACAATCCCAGGAAACCAGTATGGTGTCATAAACCTCATACCACTGGTATCTTAATCAGAATGAAAATTAAGATGAGAAACTTCCACCTCATTACATAAATAGGCTCATGAATAATAAAAGCAGCCTCCACCAGATTACTGTGTGTTGAAACTCAGGCCTTTAGTAAAACTAGGCAAGCTTGTGACTGTTGTTAAGTGTCATTGAGTCAGTTCTGATGCATAGTGAGTTGATGCACAACAGAAAGAAACACTGCCCAGTGCTGCGTCAGTCTCACCACGGTCCCTCTGGCTTAGCCACTGTGTTGATTTTCCTCCTCAAGTACCTTCCTTTTTTTTGCTACTTCTCCATTTTACCTTGCCGAGGGACTGCTTTCAACTGAGAACATGTCTAGAGTGGTGACACTAAATCTCACCATGCTTGCCACGAAGAAGCATTCTGGCCATCCTTCTCCCAAGACAGATGCTTGTTCTTTTAGCGGTCCATGGTGCTTTCAATATGCTCTGACAGCATCACAATTTACCCTGTATACTCGAATGTATACTGAGTTTTTCAGCACATTCTTTATCCAATTAGGTGTCTCGATTGATATTCAGTTTGGCTTATAGTGGAGTATATATGATACCTGAACATTTTGGGGGGGGGAGGGGCATCACTGCCCTCTGGTGGTTGTGGGAGCTATGCAGCTGCTCCTGAGAGCCGTGGCTGGATTTGAACTGCCAAGCCCGTGGGCCGCAATCCCACACTCAACCACTTACGCCACTGGGGCTCAGCTGATATCTGAACATTTTAAGTCTTCCATATTCACTGTCCAACTTTCATATGCATATGAGGAAATTGAAAATATCATGATATGCGTGGTTCATGTGAATCTTCATTTTCTGTCTTTTAAAAAAAAATCATTTTATTGGGGGCTCATACAACTCTTATCATGATCAACAATACGTACATCAATTGTGTGAAGACCACATTTGTACATTTATTGCCATCATCTTTCTCAAAACATTCTCCTTCTACCTAGGTCCTTGGTATCAGCTCCCCATATTTCCCTTCCATCCCTGCTCCCCCTCCCTCACGAACTCTTACTAATTTAAATATTATCATTACTTTGTCATATGGTACATTGTCTGAAGTGATCCTTTACTCACTTCCCTGTTGGCCATAGCCCAGGGAGGAGGTTATATGTATATCCTTGCAATTGGTTCCCCCTTTCTACTCCACTTTGCTTCCACCATCCCAGTATCACCACTATCACCACTGGTCTTGAAGGGTTCATCTGTCCTGAATTCCCCATGTTTCTGGCTCCAGTGTATATGTCCCTTGGTCTAGCTGGATTAAGGTAGAATTGGGATCATGATAGTGGGCGGGAGGAAGCATGTAAGATAAAGTGATCAGATTTTAAGTAGGACATCACTGACTGGCATTGGGTGGAGGGGTTACTTGATTAAAATTTTGGTCTATATCGAGCAGTTAAAATGTTCATAGAATGCAAAAATAGTATTGTAATATACTTATGGGAAAATTAAAAACAATAACAACAAAATAAAATCCTTTAAATAGTTCAGGGTCTGTTTGCTGACATCCAGGAGTGTCCCCCAGTTGAGTCTGATGGGGTGCCACATCCTGGCCCCAAAGTAAATGCTTGGCACTCCCTTGGGAACTCCATGCGCTGGTGCACACCCCTAGTGTTTTGTCATGGTGTGGTGGGGTCTGATAGGGCACAATCCTGACCCTGCTTCTCCATTGTTGTCCTCTAGTGCCTTGGGTCAGCAAGGGATGCTGTGTTTCATAGTGGGGCCAGCCACATATTATAAGGCCACGGTGGTCAAAATGGTATGGTATTAGTATAACAACAGATAGTCACACCAATGGAAAAGAGCTGAAAACCCATAAATAAAAGCATCAGCATACAGACACTGCTTTTTTCATAAGACTCCCCCCAAAATATCAAATGGGAAGTGAATGCTCTCTTCAATCAGTGGTGCTGGACAAAAAGGATATCTACCTGCAGAAAAATTAAGCAAGAACCTTACCTCACTCCATTTACAAGGAAAACTCAAGGTGGATCACAGACCTCGAGGTAAAAACTCGAAACTATTATGGTCATTAATGAGGGAATTGGGACAAACCTGAGAACCCTGGCACAGTGGGTGCACAGACTAGCAGAAATAGGAAAGAGTACAAACACAGAGGTGTCACAAATGGACAAGTGGGATACGCTGAAGATAAATCACCTGTGTATGTTGAAAGAATTCAGCAAGCAAGTAGTAAGAGAGCCTACAGACTGGAAAAACATCTTTAGCAATGACATATCAGACAACAGTCTTATTACCAAAATCTATAATATTTTGCAAGCTTACAATAAAAAAAACTAACTGCCCACTAAGGAGGTGGGCAGAGGACTGGAACATAAGCTTCACAGGGGCAGAAATCTGAATAGCTAATAAATCTGTGAGAAAATGTTCCCGATCATCAGTAGGAGATACAGGCACGTAGCTGAGAAGCAGCAAAATCCATATGGAAGAAGCACATCAGCATGCCTGATCCTGAGTTGTTGATGGGATCAGGTATCAGGCATCCAAACCCAGAACAAAATCATACCCAATGTAAATGGGAGTGAGGGCCATCGAGTGGAGGACCAATGCCCATCTGTAGACAATTGGACATACCCTCACAGAGGTATCACAGGGAAGAGATGAGTCTGTCAGGGTGAAGTATAGCACCAATGAAACACACGAGTTTCTTCTGCTTCTTTGGTGCTTCCCTTTCCCCGCTATCATGACCTCAATTCTACCTCATAAATCAGATTAGACCAGAGCACGCACACTGCTACAGATAAGAGCCCACAACCCAGGGAATGCAGGATAGATAAATCCCTTAGGGTCAACAAGGAGAGAAGAGATACCAGGAGCATTAGGGGACAGTGGTGGGGGGCAATTGATCACAAGGTTCAAACTATAACCCCCTCCCAGGGGGATGAATAACAGAAAAGTGGTGAGGGGCAACAGAGGATGATGTAAGCTATGAAAATAATAATTTATAACTTTTGAAGGGTTCATGAGAGGGTGGGTGGGAAGGGGAGGGAGGGGGAAGAAACAGGGAGTTGATATCAGAGGCTCAAATGGGAAGATAATGCATTGAAATTGATGATGGCGGCGTAAGTGCAAACATGCTTGACACACTGGATGAGTGTATGGATTATAATAAGAGATATAAAACCCCCAAAAGGGTACTTTAAAAAACAGTAGTTTTCTTCCAAATTTCCTGGAATGCTTCCAGAGCCTCATTAGCTGATTGAAACATTTTCATTGGCATTTCATTGACCTCTGGAACCTTGTTTTTGGATATTTTTAGTGCAGCTTGAACTTCTTCAGAACCATTGGTTCTTGTTCATGTGCTACCTCTTGGAATGGTTGAATGTCGCCCACTAGTTTTTTTTTTGGTCCAGGATGAGGAATTCTGATTTGTAATTTTGTGTATAAAATTTCATTAATCGGACTTTGCCCATGCCTTCTTTTGCGAAATGATGAAATATTTACTTAGAAGTGGACTAAACTTTGGGACAAAAATGAGGGTTTTTTTTTTTTGAAGTTTTTTTTTTTTTTATGGTCTTAGAAGTTCTAAGTTCTACTCTGTTCTCTGGGGTTTCTATAAGTCAGAATCCACTGCCTATCAGTGAGTAGATGGGTAGTGACCTAGTTATAATGTGTACTGTCTACTGTGATAGACAAAACTGAGTCTAAGTTGTCTTCATCACTAACATATAGACTCTTGATCACAAAACATTTTATGCTGCTACAGGTTAAAAAAAAGCCCTTCACTCTGGCAGTTCTTTTAAAGTTTTCTTTTCAGTTTTTGGTTTTTCCTTTCTAGTTTAAAACTTAAACATTTGTTTTTATTGAAATTTTGAAAAAAAAAACAGTGCACAACATTATTTTTTAATCAGGCAAGTAGGAAGAATATTTCTGCTAAGTCAAGACTTAAATTCTCCCATCATTTAAAATATGTAACAGTGAACTTAAAAGAGCAGTTGGAAAAGGGAAAGCCAGTGTGAAATATTTATTTCCACATTCATATTGCCAAAGCCATGTCCAAAGTGTATTTCATATTAAGTGCTTCTTCACTCTATAATTTAAAAAAGGACAAAGCGAGGCTACTGTCGTCAGTTTTTACAGGGGCCCTTGCAGTTTGTTTTATCATGCTTAGTCTCTAGTAAATTGTGTATGTGCAAAAGCCACTTAAAATAGTTTATCTCCTAGATAATATTTGCCACCATATAATGTTTTTTTCATAATAGGTGCCCCACCTCTTCAGTCAGAAGTACAGTTTGTAGTGAGTAAAACATTCATTTTTTTCTGAATCAAGGTGATCACCCATGACCTAAGGGAGGTATAGTATTTTGTTTAGTGCTTTTTATATAATTAAAGTGCAGTTTTGGAATCTAAGTTTCATTCTTTTTATTGCTTGTACTTACACAATTTTAAGGAATTAAACACTACATTTTTACAATTTTTCACTTGTTTACCAACTCCTCCTTTCCAGCTCTATTTTGCAGGGCAATAAAGCCTTTTAACATTTTTATTTATTTATAAAAGTATTGTGATGTTTCTGTGAAGAATATATATAATACAGCATAAGAATTCAATCATTTCTATTTATATAATTAATCCAGTGGCTTTGTTCAAGTTGTATAATCATTCTCATCCTGTAATAAAGTGATTTAAGGTTAATTTGCTATTAATTTTCTGATAAACTGATAAAGAATAAATTTAATTACTCGTTGTATACCACAGTGTTGGAAGGGAAAGTTTTAACTAGAGTTCTCAGGAAGCCTGCTTGCAAGTTTTATGCCTGCAACTACAGATGAGTTACTTTTGTCAAGTCATTTAATCTCATTTTTTCTAGTTTTGGGGTGATCTCTGAATATATTTTTCAGTTTGAACCAATTTGATAAATTCTAAAGGAACTACTTCTCTAAAATTGTTTTTTATATTTATACTATGACTTGCTGGTACAGTTTTCATAAAGATCATATACTTTCACAAACATACAAAAACAGATACTTGTTTCTAGATTGCTTATGGTTAATTTCATGGTCATAAGCTTTATTATAGGTCAAGGAAAACTACACAACTTATTATGGCAGTTGAGTGATGACTGTGTAGTTGCCTGATTTTTCCAAAAGACATGTCAGAACTTATAATATCTAATACATGTCCCCTTCATACCAGTCACCTTGGGAGGGTGTGAACTTATTCTTGAAAGCAATCATTGCTCAGAATTGTTGACAATTCCTCCTCTTGAATTTAGAAGCCTTGCTGACTATTGGATAATTCTGAAGAGATTGAATTCAGTGAATAAGAAAAATAATTTGTTCCAGTAGTATTTTAAGACCACAGACATTAAAATAAGCTAGCATGAAACCACATGTCCCAGATAAATAACTCATTCCTTCACTAGATCTAGTTCTGTATAATTTGCTGTGTACTGCATAAAATTAAAGGAGTCAAATGCAAGGATGAGGTTTCTAGAAAATCCAAATAAAATGAAATTAAAAGGTAACGGAGTTTTATCTCAAATGTTTGAGGTGCCTTATATGCCCACACTGGTGGTGTTTAAAAAAAATTTCTGCTACCTTAGGAGGCAATGAATCAATCAATTTATTCATTCATGGAGCTTATATTCAGTGAGAATGTGGGGATGAGTGTCACACAAATTTTAAAGATGAATAAAATACAACTGTTGACCATACGATACTGACAAATAGGGATTTTCAAAGAGGCATCTGAAAGTCTTTCAGTGTTTACAACGCTGGCAGTATTTTCAGAATAAATGTGTGCCAATCCCCCTAATAATATCTCTGAGAAGGTTGCTTGCTAACATCACGGACTTGTTGGAAAAGTTACATCATTCATATTATTTATAGTAGCACTGGTGGTAGTACCATGGAGAATACAACTAAAATAAGTTTTTAATCACTTTTCCTTTCCTTTATTCTTTAGTCAAAAAAGTTTGCATTGGGATCAAATGAGAAGATGAATTTTTCCTCTCCTCAGTTTTTCAAATGCTGTTCTAGGAAACACCTTCCTGGAAGGTGGCATTCTGATTTACCAAGAAGTCGGAAAACTTAGAGAATCCTATTTATTTAGTTCGTGTTGCTAACGTTTCTTTGGTTATTTAGAACAGTGAATTCAAAGAGGACTATTTTGAATTCTCCCTGTGTTGTGCACCTAAAAGCAGTTGATACTGCATTACTTAAAAGCACATTTTACATTCACTGTGTAAAATTAGTGAAATAATCAGATTATGTACTGTCTCTAAGCGGTTGCTGCCAAGTTGACTCATAACCACCAAGCTACTGAGTAAAAGTAAATCTCCTTCACTAAAAAGAGAGTGCAGTTTTTGCATTTAAGTTGAAATTCCTAAATTCAGAACAAGCATGGGGCAAAGAGTTCATTCGATTCTGATTGTTTTTACTTTACTTGTTATGAACAATTGCCAGGTCCTGCACCATCCTCGCAAAAGCCCCTATGCTTCCGTCAATCCACCTCATGGAGGGCCACCTCTCCTTCACCGTCTTTGTGATTTAGACCATTACAGTGATTGTGACTCACAGCAGCTTGCTCTATAAGACAGCATGGACTGCTCCTTGTGGTTTTCAACAAAGTCATCTTTTATAAGAGCAGACGTCAACTGTCTCCTGTAGAGCAGCTGGTAGGTTTGAACTGCTGACCTTGTGGTTAAAGCCCAATGCTTAGTCCATAGCACTGGGATAATACATGAATCCGAGTTTTAAAAGTTTCCCTTTTCTTTGCAAAAGAAAACAGAAAAACAGAAGAAAAAACTTACTTACATCCAGTTGGTTCTGAAAGCTGCTGACCTTAGGCTTAGCCGCCTACTGATCTAAGCCACCAAAGCTCTCAGAGAAGTAGCCTGTATTTCCCTTTACAAGGAGTTAGATTCAGTCAATCTCTTTGATACTTAACTATATTTGTTTATTCTTTGTCTTCTGTTTTTTTTCCTACTGCCAAGTGTTTTAATAGTTGTTCTTTTAAAAAAAGAAAGAAAAATGACATGAACAGTTCACAATATCTCAACAATGAAGTACTGTTTGAGCAGTTTCCAATGGAGTTTAGAATTTGGAAAACCTGCTATCTGGCTTCCCTATAGATGGGGTGGCAGTCATAAATAGAAGACTTTTGGCAGCTCGGTTATCAGAACCCCCGTAGGGTGACACTTCCTCCTACGTGTTTTCCTTCCTGCCATCACCACTAGCCTACAGAAATGTCACCATGTAATAATGCCTGGTAGCAGTGATCTTAGTCTCCAAATCTCCTTGAGGAACAAAGGGGCAGGTCACTCCCAAATCTCCAAGTTTCCTCTTCCTCTCCTTGAGGTGGTTCTTTGCCCTTCTTTTTCTCTGGTCATGATCTTTGCATCTCCGGTAGATATTTCAGAAGCAAGATAACTGACATTGCCTTCCTGCCCAGGAGCTTCCTGGAACCTCCTTGTGAGAGGATTGGGATGAGAGGCTGCACTGTGTAGCAGACCACACCCTGCTGTTTCCAAGGTCATGACAGTATGTACTCTGAAGTTGCCACTCTCACAGTGGTCAGTGATACCCACCGAACCTTGCAGGAATAATCCTGCAGCCAGAATCTGTAAGCAGCACCTGTATGCCACATTGAGGGCCAAAGGCTGTCTGGTGGGGCTATTCATCACAGCATGTGCCCCAGGAGGTCAAAAATCCACGGTGTTAGGGGTTCAAAGCCCAGAAAACGAATCCTCAAGTCTTTCAGCAACCTTAACTGTGGGTTGAGAAGCATTTCCCTCAAATCAGCGAGCATGTCCGATAGCTGTTAGGGACTCTGCAATACTTTGATATCCAAATGGAGTTCCGGGTCCAGTTTTCAGAGACTGGGAGGCACTATTGTAAGGAGAATCTTCACTGTAGCCTCAGAAGAACTGATCTCAAAGCCAGTTTCATTAGTCAGCATGACCAAAAACGTCAGGAGGATCCTGTGCTCTTAGACTTCCCACAACTTTGCAAGTGCCACAACAGTTTCCAATGTGGGCAGAATCTTCAGAATGACCACCAAGTCGGCCACATTGTGTCCTGTGGTTATATTTCCCTTCTTGTGGGATCCCACGTGACTTGTCGCACTTCTTCAATTTGCACTTCAAATATCCCTGGAGCCACAACCAAATTGTCAATCACATTGATTATTTTTGTCACCAGATAGACATCTGACCAGCAGAATTGGGAGCAAGGTCTTGATTCTCTCTTCAACAAGACTTCACTGAAGAATGCTTCATCAGGCGCTGGCTTGACTCAGGGGAAGGCCATTTCACCCAAAGAGAAATCAAATGGGACATGAGGCACAAAGGGTCTGAACCCTCCTCCTGGGCTGCCTTGGGAACAAAAGCGTCTGCCCCAACCATGACCCCTGTCACCCCTCATGGTGTCCTAAATCCAGAACAATGGAGGTGTCCTCATTTGTTTTTATTCTTCATACATATAATACAGTCAACATTTTCCTAATATACGTCTTTTGTTTGTTTGTTCCCCACTGAAAATCCTCATACATTACAAAGTAAACTTGCCCCTAGACTTTCCGTATAAGTGACCCCAACCCTTCAAAATATGCATTTTCCTCTTTAGTGTCTAATTTATCTAAAAAATGAAGTGAATATGTACATTTAAAATTTATTTTAGTTTGTACAAAATTTCATGAATCATACTGGCTTCAAGTTACAAAAAATATTTGATTCTTTTGTTTTTATGGATTCAAATAGCCGAAAAAATTCAATTGGTTTTAGACATATTGGGGATAGTGGTCCCTTATGAAGAAAATAGCCTTTAGTGTGTTTAAGAAGTGAAATTAAGAATATAATTATGAAAATACTAAGATTAAGATGTGAAGAACATGATTTGTTCTAAGTAGAAGTCTCACAATACAGGCATGAAATTTTTCTGGCACAGAAATCTCTTAAGAAACCACTACCTTTGTCTTTTTAACCTTTGTATTTTTTTCTATGAAAATAAGTAGTGCCAATTTGGATACATTTCAAATAGTTCTTTGATAGCTGGGAATGTGTCAAGTTTCATTAAAATATAAGGAAAACACCTTAAAGGCTTAAGGATAAACAAGTGGCCATCTAACTCAGGAGCAACAGAGCCCATCATAACACCAGCCTGTGCGACCATGAGGTGTTGAAAAAATCAGGTGTCTGGCATCATAAAACAAAAATTACATCAATATATGTCCACCCTTCCAATATGATCACTGAAGATAAAACTACAGAGACCAACAGAATGGAGAAAGCTGATAGTTCCCAGCTACCAACTGATAAAGCATCTGTGTTCTTAAAGGCTTGAAGGTAAATAAATGGCCCTTTCGTGCAGAAGCAGCAAAGCCCATGTAGAAGAAGCACACCAGCCTGTGTGATAAAGCGGGGTCAAAAGGAGCAGGTGTCAACATCAAAGAACATGAAATACGTCACTATGAAAGAGGGGGAGAACAGGCCCATTTGTGGGCACTTGGACACCCCTTTACAGAGGAGTCATAGAAGAAGGTCAGTCAGGGTGTAGTGAGGAGGTGATGAAATAACTTTTCTTTAGTTCATGAAGGCTTCCTCTCCCCAACTATCATTATCCCAATTCTACCTTACAAATCCAGCTGGACCGGAAGAGGCACACTGGTACAGATGGGTGCTAAAAATTCAGGAAACCCAGGACAGATGAACACCTGGGGACCAGTAGTGAGAATGGAGCTACCAGATGGGTGGAGGGAAGGTGGGGTAGAGAGAGGAAGCCAATCACAAGGATCTACACATAACCTCCTATCTGGAGGACGGTCCTCAGAGGAATGCATGAGGAAAGACGTCAGGTGACATAATATATGACAAAATAATAATAATGTATAAAATAATGAGGGGTGATAGGGCAGGGGGGAGTGGGATAGGGGAAGGGATGAGAAGCTGATCTTAAGGGCTCAAGTGGAAAAGCAGAGCTTTGGAGAATGACAATAACTGAAGTCAGGCGAAGGGGCTTGGCACAGTATATGTATGCATGTATATATGTATTGTGATAAATGATGTACAAGCCCCCAATAAAATGATTAAAAAAGAAAAAGAAAGAAAATGATGATGGCAACATATGTACAAATGTGTTTGACAAAATGGATATATACACATTGTGATAAGAACTGTAAGAGTCCCCAATAAAAGTACTTAATAAAAGAATTATAAATATATAAATAAATATATATATATATATATATAAGGAAAAGAGCAAAATCATACTCCACCAGCCCATCCAGTTCTGCTTTCTTCTATGTGCTCCTGGGTCTGAAACACAAAATATCATATCAAGTATATTATTAGAGGGGCATTTTCCCTTAATAAAATCAGTGATTTCCCTTAATAAAATCAGGATAGGGTACTGTTGTTATTAAAGGCTATGGAAGCCAGTGGAAGGTCAATATCCATTTGCAAGTTCCACACATAGATTAAGCTTCTGGCGAATCCCCTCGGACCATAATTGAAGGATGCAAGTTATCTTGTGATGAGACAGAGAGTGTTGTAGAGAAGATTACAGTACATGCAGTTAGGTTAAAATGGAACATCTTATTTGATCCCCATTTTGGCCCATTAAAAATTTTTTTCAGTTCAGAAAAAAAATGAAGAGTAAATACATGTGTACAAAGCCTCCATAAATTCCTCTGGACACAGACTAGGATGTGAATAACCTTGTTATCTTACAGAGTACAATGGAAAATAGATTATTGCAAATGCAAGTAGGCTAAACTTTAACAACTCCTAATTTTTAATCTCCCTTTTGACCCAATTTAAAGTTGTTCTAGTTTTCATTTTACTTTGCTTTCTTTTTGTTTGAAGTTTTTCTCTCATTTTATTAATGCTCTTAACTATTTTTGTTTCTTTGCTTTTTGTATCTGTATACTGTTTGGAATATGAAATCCAGGATGGATTAATCTACAGATACAGATGCTGGATTAATGATTTCTTGAGGATAAGGCATGGAAGGTTGGGAGGTTTGGGTAGGAATAGGGAGTTAATAGCAAGGAGTATAAGAAAGAAGAAAATATTCTAAAAGTGATTGTGATAATGATTGTACAACTCTTCTTCAAGTGATTGAACTATTGATTTTATGATATGGGGATTATGTCACAATAAAACTGGGTTTTGGGGCTGAGCCCTGGTGGCGTAAGTGGTTGAGTGTGGGACTGCAGCCCGCAGGTTTGGCAGTTCAAATCCAGTGGTGGCTTCAGGAGCAGCACTGGGTAGCGCCCACGACCACCAGAGGCAGTGATGCCCCCCCAAAAAAAACTGTGGGTTTTTAAAAAGTATACTGCTGTTAGTCAGTGAGAACCCTAATAATGTAGTGTTTATGCATTGGGCTATGTCCCACATGGGGGGCAGTGAGAAACCACCTACGGTTCCATGGGAGAAGCACTGAAAACACACAGGGGTCACCATGTGTCAGCACTGACTCAATGGCAATGAACTTAGGCATGTAGTCAACTAAGTTCTAATTTGTATTTAAAATGACGGAATTCAAAATCTTCTACATATGGGTAACCGAAGAACTGGATTGTATTACAAATGCATGTAACATTTCGGGACTTTCATGAGATGACTTGGAATTCCTACATCTATTATGGCCAAGGCCAACCTAAGAACCTGAGATGGTATAGGTGAAAAGGAAATGTTTATTTATTGAAATTTATGGGATGCTAGAAAAAAATTAAATTTTCACCAAGCCTTATTGTGGTACTTATTAAAGAATAATGTAATCTATTATTCTTTTATAAGTATTTAGTAAGCCTGAAAGGTCAGATCTTTTGAGGAAGAAGAATATTTGAGGAGAATGAAGACCGCAGAAAGCAAGGCATCTTAGAAAACCCTCTGTGGTTCTGAATGACTCACATGATGGCTGACTGAGGGGGCAGTTAAAAGCTGAGGAAGGATGGGTAGTCTCAACAAGGTCTTGGAGAAACTGCTCTCTCATGCTAAGAAGATAAAATATCTCCTGTAAGTAAGTCATTGAAGGGTGTTGCATTCACAACTTGGAATATATCATTAAAGGCACAGGAGAGGGAACACATCAGAAGTGGGTGAGATAGAAGAAAGCAAAGATTCATTGTAAAGCTCTAGTTCCAGCACAGAGGCTTAGTAGTTATAACGCCTTTTGAGAAAGCATGAAATCATGGGTTCGAATCCCAGCAGTGCTATAGCGAAAGCAATTGTGATGCTTTGAGAAAAGACAGGATAAAGACCCAAAGAAAAGCT
Source organism: Nesogale talazaci (assembly GCA_004026705.1). Classification (NCBI taxonomy): domain Eukaryota; kingdom Metazoa; phylum Chordata; class Mammalia; order Afrosoricida; family Tenrecidae; genus Nesogale; species Nesogale talazaci. The sequence continues at coordinate 119,303 of PVJH01003253.1, forward strand.
GGAGCAGTGAGACTGAGGCAATGTATATAGATGAAAGGCCCCAGACTCAGAAATAAACGTGAAAGCTATTTCCACGTGGTAAAAGAAACTTATGGTGCTGACGAAAATCACCCAAAGCAAGTCAGGAGACTGTGACAGAGATTGAAATATCATCAAGAAATCCTTTGCTTCCTAGGCCTCAGCGATATGATATTTTCTAACCTTCCTTTCAGTTGGATGGGGTCATATGATACTTTCTAGCCAATAGAATATGAGCAGAAGGATCAGTGCTATTTCAAGGCCAAGTGCATGAAAACCTTTCATTCAGTTGGAGGCTGATGAGTAAGTTGGAAAAATCTTGGGAAAGCCTTGGAAGCCACTATCCACCTGAGTTCCTGAATGACTGAAGGAAGATTAGCACCAGGCTACCCACCACTGACCTGGATACCCTGTTGAATCATAATGTGAACACATAATAATTTCTACTCTCCCAGCTTGCTGAATTACTGAAGGTTTTAGGCTGTTGTGTTATGACAGTTAGCCTACCTTGGAAATCCATCAAGCTGGATAATTCTAAGGTGTCTAGAGAAGAGAAACTGGAGAGCAAAGGGACACTCATTGAAACCAGGAAAACCGCTAGAGAATATTCAATTACACACAGAGGTGAAGAATAGAGTCTAAGAATGGTTTGAACTTTTTCTATAGACCTAAGTCAATGCCTTATAGTGAAAAAGACAAGATTTGGGGGTAGTGGGGTAAATAGTTAAACCTTTTTTACATTATATTTTCCTCTAAAGATAAAAATGACTTTAACCCCCTTTTTGGAGGTAGAATGATGTGAATTATATTTCTTAGAACTGCTACTTTTTATAAATATCATTGATATAGGTATTTTAAAAGTAATAATTGCAAGTTATTTTGCTACCTTGTTTTGGATATGACTATAAATATGAAAGAAGGGTTGCCTGGTCATTTAGCATAAATTCTGTTTGTTTACAGAATATGAAAACAGACCAATCATCAATATGATGGCTGCATAATGCTACTCTCAATTGTTCTTAAATATGAATGGTGCTCTGTGTATCCATGTATGCATTAGATTGTTCTTGAAACAGAAATCTTTAAAAAAAATTCCAAGGTTACCCCAACTTGATATTAATTTTTTTGGCCACAAACTTATATGTATATATATTATAGGGAATTCCAAAGTTTATTAAATGAGCATCTTAAATGTTCTGTCAATTTGGAATAAAGTCATCTCAGATTTTGATAAATTAGAATTTTAAATTCCAAAGAAATCACAATTTTTAGTCGCCTATTTTCAGAGCACAAAACTGGGTCCAATTTAACCTTATATAGTTTTTCAACTAATAAAGCTAAAGTTCTAGTTTCCAATGCCCACATTCAGTGAGAACGTTAAGGATACAATCATTCACCCCAAGCAGCTGACTAATCAGATAAATGGTTTCTAGTTACCCACCATAATTAAGATTCCCCTATCTTTTTCTGCCTATGATACATTAGTGCCAAAATCTTCTTTCCTGCTTTGTATACTAAGACATAAATAAGACAAAAATAAGTTTCTTGCATTTCCCATCAAAATTAGTCAAGCCTTTTACAGACATCATAGTGATTTAGAACATATTTTTAGCCTGAGTTATTTTGATTATTGTAGTCCTGATTTATTTCAGAACGACTCTTTCTTCGGTAAACATAATGTCCTAATTTCTAGATAGAATTTAGAGATTTACTTTTATTGTTCTGTGCTTTTTTAATTTAATAAAATAGACTTATTCTATGTTTGCGTTAATGGAGCATGTCTTCATAATTAGAAGCTTCACGAAATGTACCCATCAAATTTCCTATTTAAAGAAAATATTTTGTGTTTCGTAATCTGTAATATGAGTGCTTATGAACAGACTTAAATTAAAGCTTTTAGACTGCTGAAGTCATTTACTGAGTCATTAATTCAACAGATTGAGCTTGGATTTGAGCAATACAAACAATTAAAAGCCAACAATAAATCACTACTTAATTTTCAAGCTCTCCACAGGCTCCAATGATAATACGGTAGGGGACATGCTCTTAAGATAGATCATCTCTTATCATGCTCTCAATTATCCATTTTGATTTCAGAGTGGGAATATCTGGCTTATTTTTATTGTTTCCTTTCTTTTGAAAATTTTCCTTTTCAGTTTTAACCTTGAATAGAACATACCCCATTTGCATTTCTGTTTCTATTCTTTTGTATAAACAAAGCTATCTAGAGAATTAATTCATCTTATCTTTCTTTTTTAAACATGTTATTAAGAACTTTTACAGCTATTATTAGAACCCATAGTTCCATTAGGCCAAGTATAATTTTACAATTTCATCCATCATTTTCAATACATTTTTTTTCTTAAGCTCCTTGATATCAAACCCCCTTTATCCCCTCGCTCACTCACCCTACCACCCCCTGAGCCCTCAGTATATTATATATTTATATATATTTGACCTAACTTACACTATCCCATGTATCTATTCTCCTTAAATTCTGATGTCCATTCCCTTCAAGTGGGGTTGTACAGACATCATAGCTACCTGTACCCCTTTCCTCCTCCCCCAATCCAATTGCCTCAGGAGTTCAATTCTCCTATACTGTTTCCAAGGGGATACTCTATCTTGAATTGCGTGCACCAAAAGCTCTTGGTTGTACCCATGTACATATGCAGGACTAGCAAGATTAGCGAGGTAAAGCTAGGGCCTTAAGAGTGGGAGGAGGAGATGTGAAAAACCTAGAGGACAGTTGTGTATTTCATCAGTGCCATACTGCATCCTAAACATATCTGTCTCATCTAACCTTCCCTTTTCTTTCTTCTTCCTTTTTTTTTCTACCAGTTTTATCTAAAATGTGGGGTTCAATCTTCATTGAGAATCAGCTATTTGATTCTCTCACTGTCACATTGTCTCATTATATTTCTCTATTCAAAGATGAATCACTAAAGAAAAAAAGCAAGATGTATACTATAGAATGATAAATATAGTGGATCTGTGATTAGAGAGTCCATTTTTATAAAGCAGTTATGAGTTGACAACAGCAACCCTGGCTTTATAATGCAGAATGTTAGTGATAAATTAATCCCCATTATTGTACTTTCATCTTTAGAAACATATGCTATGACTTCAGCACACCTACCTTTGGACAGTCCCACATCTGCCAGCTTTCCCTAAAGTCACAAATAGACAACACCGAAACATTCTGGATTCTTTTTAACCACTGCACACATATCCGTTCATCAGTAATCCATGTAAGCCAACTGAAATAATAATCACTGTAAATCAATAAAAAAGACAGTCACAATCATAGGTCAAGATCACATTCAAACAATAATTTTCTAATTTTTGCTTCCTGAAGAATATATCTTATTTTGGAATATATATCCAGTAGATCATGAATGTAAACCTTTCCTTTTATAGAAAGAGTGTAAATATATCTGCCAATTGTAGAACCTACCTGGAAAAAGAGTTCACTCATCTAATGAAACTATTTCTGATTTAGATTTTTCTCCATTTTGGGATTTTAGGTTTTAGAAAAGATTAAAGAAATTAGGTCAATGCTAGTGGCCAATCTACATAGAAAACAACACTAAATTGGCTACTTTACATAGGTAGACTCAATTTTTCACTTTTTAATTAGTTGAGAGAGAGCCCAGTGTGGTGGAAAAGGCCACCTTATTCTCCAGGAAAATTTGTGTTTGAAGCTAGGTTTTAGCTGTGACCATGGGCAAGTGTTCAAATTGGGGTTAGTGTCGTAATTAGAGATGATGTATGGGAAATAACTCAAATAGTGCTTGGCACATTCTAAGAGTCAACAAAGGACAGCAGGGATTGCTTGGCTCCAAGGATGAATTTGTAGATAGAGAGTATATTGTAAATAGACCATAGAATTTTGGATATCATTGTGAAAGAACCCACCGAACCAGAACGAGTCTCCTTGTCAAATCCTGACTTTATTTATTACTAGTCCTGCTATTTGAGGTTAGTTACTTAGCAATGTATGCTTCTCTCTCAATCAAATGGCACTGACAGTATTATCAATTATGAACATTACTGTACATATTAGCTAATGTGATAAGGTTGCTTTATGTTTACTCTTGTAAAGATTTACAGTCTCAGAAACAGAGGCACTTTCCTCTCTCTCTTCTAGGGTTATGAGGAGTCAGACTGGCCCCAGGGCAGAGTCTTTTGGAGTGAGATTGGGGTGGGTAATAGTAGGCAATTAAAAAAGCAAGAACAGTTGATTTGGGTCATTTGAGAGTGGATTCACCTCGACAAGGTCGAGTAGGTCCCTGGGATAGAGTTCTTTTCCCAGTTAACAGTACATCTTTTGTTGTGGACAACTGTTCTTCATGAAGCAGGAGAAGAGAAAACAAGTCTTTACCAGGTAAAACCAGCTATTCTTGAATTAGTCATGATTCATGGAAACCCAATGTGTAATTGACAATAGCTGTACTCCATGGGTTTGTCAACGGCCTGGAGGTAGCCTAAAAAACGTTTCTTCTGAGCTGCCTCTTGGTGGACTCAAATCCCCAGTGTTGAGGTGAGCTAGCACCACACAGGTATTTGAGGGGATGGATACTCGGGGCTGGTAAAAGGTAAGGAGACCCATAAGCAAACCATATTCATGTTAACATGAATGGCTGTTGAAAGTTGGGTGGGGCCTTGAAGTAACTAGGACTCATCTGACAGGACTTAAAAATGGAACCATGCTGGGGTCATGAGAATGTTTCAGGTCCTTATGCATGCTGCTGTTATTCATCTGCTCCAACTCATAGGAACCCCAAGTAGAAGAGAACGAAACCCTCCCTTGTCCTGCACCTTCTTCATGAGTGTTGTTATGCATGTGACCTTTGCTGCAGTCACTGTGTGCTCTCTATGTTACCAAGCATGGTGTTCTTCTGTAGACCTGACCTTTCAATTTTGAGTGCTCTGGCTGTACTTCCTTTAAGAAAGATTTGCTTTTCAGACAGTCTGTATTAACTTCTAGATTCCTCACCAAAACCATAATTCAAATATATCAATTTTTCCGTGGTCTTCCTCACTCCTTGTTCAATTTTCACATGTATATGAGACAACTGAAAATACTGGGCCTTTGTTCTGTACTGCTTTACAGAAATTCTGGGCAGCAGATTTGGCCCATTCAGTATGCCATTCAGTTTCTTGACAGCTTCTTCCCTGACCATTGATTGTGGAATCAAGTAAAATGAAATCCTTGACAATCCTTCAGTCTTCCCCCCATTTATTATTCTATTGTCTATTGGTCTGGTTGTGAGGCTATATGTCTTTTCCATGTTGAACTGCACTCCATATTTAAGGCATAATCTTCATCAGTAACTTCCTGAAGACCTCTTGGCTTTCATCAAGCAAGCTGGTGTCTGCATAGTACAGGTTGTTCACAAACTTCTTCTCATGTTGATGCTCCCTTTTTCAGAGTCCAGCTCCTCAGAGTACTTGCTCAGCACCCAGGTTGAATAAGTATGGTGAAAGGACACAGCACACTTCTCCTGACTGTAAACCATACAGTATCCACTTGTTCCTTTCTGATGACAGAGTATTTATCTATGGACTAAATATTAATTGATGCAGAAACAAGCATCAAGAGAAGGTGGAGGGGATGTGCAGAGGCACTGCTTGCCATTCAACTCTTTCTCAAGCTAGAAGATAATAAAAAGCTATAGTGTTGAAGGAAGAAGTCCACACTGTATTGAAAACATTAATGAAAAGAAAGCTCCAAGATTTAACATAATGCCAATTGAGATGTCTCAAAACACACATGCACGTTTTGCATGAACATAAATCAGTTTTCTGGAATTCTCATTTCACCCAATGTAATCCATAGCTTATTATGATCCACACAGTTGAGTGTCTTTGCATAGTAAATAAAACTCAAGTAACTGTCTTTCTGATGCCCTCTATTTTCAGTCAAGAGTTATCTAATATTAGTAATGATATTCCTTGGACCACATTCTCTTCTGAACCCAGCTTGAATTTCTGCCAGCTTGTGGTTGATGTGCTGCTGCAGCATTGAATTATCTTCTGAAAAAGTTGCGTGTATGTGATATTGATGATATTGTTAAACAATTTTCACCTTCTATCAGATTGCCATCTTTCTTTTCTTTTAAGTTCATGGCAAAACTCCATTATTTTTATTCCTTTTTAATAAACCAATATTTTATTGAGGGCTCTTACAGCTCTTGTAACAATTCATACATCAATTGTATCAGGTACATTTGTACATATGCTGTCATCATCATTTCCAAAACACTTTCTACTTGAGTTCTTGGTGTCAGCTCCTCATTCCTCCTCCCACCCCAATCTTTCTTTGGAATGGGCACATAAGAACCTTTTCCAGTCAGCCAGGCAACCCTCTTCCAAATTTCTTATCATACACTACAGAATGCTTCTAGTACTGCACTAGTTTTTTGAAACCTTTCCATTTGAATAATGCCCCAACAACAGGTGAAGGTTCTGGAAGTTTTGCTAAATCTAAAGGCCTGAGGTTGAATCTACTTTGAAAAAGCAGCTCTTCTCCAATCGTATTTTGAGTGCTTTCCAACTTGACAAGCTCAACTTTGGGCATTATCTCTGACAGTGTTCTCCTGCTTCACATAAAGTTGTCAGTTGCTAATCCCTTAGAATTGGATTGCCTATTCTCTTATTAGTCTGTTCATACTCATGCAGCTTCCTAGAATCCTGTTTACCAGGGTGAAATACTGGTGACACAGTTTCTGTTTCCAGGATGGCAGCATCATGCAAACCACCATAGTATGACAAGCTGACAGGCATGATGAGTATGTAATAAGTATGAACCACCATGCTGGGTTTAAGAGAAAGCAGGTCAGACAAGGAAGAAGTGAGGCTGAAAACAAGTGGACATTTTGCTGTTCCCTGTCAGTTTGAACTTTACGTATGTGTGCTTGATTGAATCCTTTAGACTGATCAGTGAGGTCACATTTATATGTGAAAAGGGTATTTTCTTAGCCACCATTTTAGGAAATTTACTTTTGATTTTCAAAGTTGTAGGCATTTAACTTTGCCTAATAATTTTATTTTTACTTACTATATATGCATTACAAAAACTAGAAAAATAGTATACATATTAATAAGATTTCAACTTGTAATAAATTCACTTTTCTTGCAAGAGGAAGAATCTGAGATGAAGTTACCTTGAGGCTATCATTGCTGGAACTGGCACTTCTCTGGGACCTACATGTCCAGGGTAAGTGGTATCAATAATAAATATCCGAACTGCAGGATTCTTTGCCCCAGCCTGGCAAGAAAATGGAAATATATAAGCCCATATAATTCCAATTATCATGAACATTCTTAACAAGACATTTGGTGTTATTATGTGCTGCAAAGTAGGTTTTGATACAAAACAACCCTATGTAATAGAGTAGAAATTCCCCTACACTATAATATTTACTGGGATGGCTAGCCATGTTTTATCTCCACAGACCTGCTAGTGGGTTTCCATGACCCACCTTTTGTTAGAAACTAAGTGTTTAACAAGTTGTCTCCTTTGTAGAAGTTTAGATTTATTTTTATAAGTTAGCAATGCTGACCATATTACTTTTGAAAACTTTCATTGCATATCATGAATATGAAGTTCCTTTCAATTTACTTGCTGGACAATTACAAATTCTTTGTTAACAAGACTGAAAACCATATTTTAAATGTTTCATGAGAGAGCTTCAGCTTATAGGAAAGAATATTTGGGCTATAAAATTATAATTTGGGGCTTTTTTCCCAAGGGCAATCTGTTCCATCATTATAATTAGGGTAATTATAATAATAATAATACTTTCAACATGTGCTAATGGGAGTGCAGAAAGGAATTTGCTTTGAAAGAATGGAAAAAGAAAGACATGCAACAGCGATTTTGCATTTACCCTATCATTTGGTTGAGGACAATCAACCAGCAGTAGATCTCCTAGATGTTTCCATTACTGCTGCGACCATTACCCAGAGATTAGAGAAATTTCACCTCCACAGAAGGTGTCTCTGGGATTTACAGTTTTCTTGTTTTGTCCTTTCTGTACTACTATATGCCTGAAATTCACCTGGCAGGATAGGTCATGCCCAAACTGCTCTTCAACAAGAGCAGAGGTTCTTATAAATACAAAAAAATTTAAATCCACAAAGTTCTGATAGTCTTAAATGATTTAACACTGTTTATATCCATCTAACGAATTGTCCAGTCTCTTTTATAATTTCCCTTCTTTACACCTAGATCTATCTGGGAATCTCATGACTCTTTGATATTATCCTCCCCTTTAGTCTAGTGACAGATGTTTCCCTCAGCAACTTTGTTCTGCAAAGAAAAAGTGCATAATGTCCGCTCTGATTTCGCTATCAGTGTCAGTCAGACTTGCAGTCTAGTTTTCCTGCTCACACAGACCCTTCCAAGGATTCAAGTTCTTTTGCATCTTGGGTCCCCAGTATAATGTCTCACCTTGATACCTCTCCAACATTCAGCCTTTCTGCACTGCCCTTGAGAAGCAACAAATCCAAACATTCATATTCTAACTCTTGCCTTTTCTCAAGTGACTTTGAAAATAAATATTACTATATTAGTTGTTGATAGGTCTCCTCACGTTGGCTCCAGACTCATGGCGACCCATGCACCCCATGTACAATGGAACAAAATACCAACTTGTTTGGTTTCATCCACATGATCAGTTGCAAATATGATCATCAGGACCCAGAGGGTTTCCATTTTCGAAAATAGGACATAAGCTTTTTCTTCCCAGTTGGTTTTACTCTGGACCATCTACTGGAAATTCTTCATTATCATAACAGCATGCAAACTTCCCTTGACTCAGATAAGTGTTGACCACACATGAGCTGACCTGGCCAGGTATCAAACCCAGGGAGGAGAGGATTCTACCATTAAAGCACTTGACATCTCTGCATACATATTAGTCTGTCTTTCAAGTTTGAGTTGCTTTGCTTTGTCTCAGAATTCACTCATGGGTGTGCCATATTCATCAGTTTTGTTACATACAGGAACTCACTAAAGGACAAAGAACTCTATTCTAGCATCTCTGTGCAAGAGGAGAATTTACACATTGGCACTCTTCTTTTTCAGATTTCTCAGAAATGGTACCATGATGTTTCTCCCTTATGACCTGACCATTTTTCTACTGCACACACAACTATTCTCTTTCTAGACACCTGGCTGGTTAAAAAGCTTGTATTCTAACAGAGCTAGAATCTTATTTATGTAAATAACTTAAGAATTACCTCATGCTTAATTCTCCTTAAATTCTTCACAGAGTTTACCTGCCTCATATAAACAGAAAAGGATATAACTTCTGTCATCTAATATCTGGCAAGAATATCAAGTTCAACATTTATGTTTCCCATTCTAGTTCACATCATGAGAATTCAAGAGGGAAGTGCAAAATATAACTTTACCCTGAATTTGAGCATGAAATATAAAAAAAAGAAAACTAAAATTAAGTTAAGCTTGTTTTTCCTCCATGATCCAGACCATATGTTCATCAAAGATCCTGCGATGGATTTTGCAAAGACTATTTCATCCAGTTTAACCAGATGTCCAAAGCAACAGATGTCCATATAAATAATAGAGCACAGTACAATGTTTGCCTTACAATGCACAAGAATAAGAAGCTCTCCAAACTTGTTGATCCCACCTCTATTCATCAGAATGGTTGCTCATTTTGATACCAGGAAATTTAAAGCATTTGTTAAATGTATTCAACATACCTTTGGATATGGAATATTTATTGTTCTAGGATATTGTTCATCTCCATAATAGGAATAGGCAATGACTGGTATATTTGTGTCATTAAATTCTGCATATGCCAAAAATTTTCCATTAGGAGACCACCAGAGAGCATATTTTGTAGCCAGCATCTCCTCTGAAAAATAAGTGCTAACATGTTAATTACAATGACATTTTATTTTAAAATTATTATAAACATCTTGAGAAAGCTTAAATTGGAGTAATCTATTTAATATGAGTGTGTCATATGATTTACTTCCATTAGTTAAAAAATAATGTGGGTCAAAAAGAACAGTTTAACTGTGTGGCAAACAACAATTGTTCGAGTTAGGAATTCACAAAAATCAGCAACATAATTTTAAAAATAAATAATAAGTATCACAGTCACAAAAGACTTTTCCTTTGAGGGCAGCTTCTGTCTTTTTATAACCAACACAGCAAAAAGAGTCTATTCTAAAGTGATGTAAATGTCAAAAGTTTAATTTTCTCAGGATTTTTTAAAACCAAGTTAAGTTTAATTGTGCTTTTAAACATACAGATAGGGAATAAAATAATGTTCAAGATCCAATTAAGCTCTATATTTTATGAATTATTATATTTATAATTTTCTCTTGATATGTCTTATTTTAATATTTTAATTAGAGTATGTGTATAAGAATAAGAACTCATGAGGATATAAAAATTTAGATTTTTAGGTAAAGTAATATAGTCAAATAGTTTTGGAGAAATATTGTTTCTCATTTCAAAAACAATAAGAGAATATACTAATATAGGACCTACAGACTATATGCTTTCGGAAATATAAATTATGATTACTTTGCTGCATTTAGTGTTTGTGAAAATAAATTCTAGTCTTCTGATTGCAAGATTCAAAAACAAACAAACATGCAGGTCTTGTTATGACTTCAGGTTCCCAGAAATTATACCACTCAGCTAAGTAAGGTGCCCCTTATAGAAATCCTACTAAATGCATGAAATTATTTTTAAATTAAAATCTAAGATAGCAGTATTAGTTTCAGCTTACCTTCATAAACCCAGTCTGGTATTCCATTAAATATTTTATTTTCTCGTCCATTATATGTTATTTGAAAAGGTGGATCTCCTGGTCTTTGTTTGAAATAGATATTGTTTTGATAGACATATGCCTGAAAGTGGTGGTGAGTTCATTAAGTAATTCAAAAGCAGTACAATGAAGGTTGCATATTTGTGTTAATTATTTACCTAATAACCATGACAGATAGTTAAAATCCAGAGGAAAAAGATTCATAATGGAAATATTTTAACATTAAAAAAACTAACTCATAATAACATCAATTATTATTTTAAGATACATACAAAAATTTGCTGTTATATTAGTTATTTTATTAACCAAATAGCTATGTATATTGACAGGAAGTCAAGTAAACTTCTGAATATTAATAACCAGCTACATGTAATCTTTATTTAGAGTCCTTAAATAAGCACTTGGACAAAATTTCATGTTGTCTGAAGCTAGTCTGGGAAACTTGTGAAAACCATATTTTTCCTGAGCTTTCTGGCACAACGCATTCTGGCTGAGTATAAGGATAAAGTTTTTGACGGCGATATTTAAAGAAATCTCTATCCATGAGCTTGAGATTTTGCGGAATTCTCAGATGGGTTTCAATTTATCAAAACTCTTTCCATTTTTAACCACTAAAATAGTCATGAATACAATTTTTTTTTCTTTTAGGGAGGGAAACTAAACAAAGTCCAAAAGTAAATGGCTTCTCTTTTATTTAAAAGATTAAACATTTCTATAATTTAAACACTTACTAATTTGCTCCCCACAGGCGACCAGCATAAATACTGAATTGGCCGAGGTAGCTCATTTCCTCTTACAAACTCCCTAGAAAGAGAGAGAGAAAGAAAAATGCTGTACAATGAAGAAAAAAACAAAGCCAAGTCTGTAGAGAGAAAATGAACCCCCCCCCCCAACAAAACAACAACAACAAAAGGACTGCCGCTTTTGCTGAGCAAACATAAATGTGTAGGAATGCAGGTGGAAACCATGATTGTGGTTACACTATTACATGACATTGGATAAGCCCCTGGATTTTTACGGGCTCTCAGTTTTCTGACATAAAGTGACGAGATTGGTGATTTACAGACTGTGAGAATGAGCACATCTCTGGAGATTATCTAATAGTGTTCCTTCGTGTTAAAGAAAACAGACTTGAGGGCTAGAGAGTTGAGAGGACTTCTTGGTGACCGAGAGCCTCTGTAACACAAATGGAAGACAGTCACAATCCGACATTTCTTTTCTTCCAGTTGACGAGGTTAGAAATCCAAATTCGGAGTGCTGGCTCAAGGGAAACACTCTTGTCTCTTCGGCTTCCGCTTCCTGGTTCCTGGGAGATCGCCGTGTGTCTTGACTTTTATATCTCTCTCTCTCTCTCTCTCTCTCTCTCTCTCTCTCTCTCTCTCTCTCTCGCTCTCAACCCAGTCCTGCTTGTTTATTCTCTTTTATATTTCACAAGAGAAAAGCTAAAGACACACTACAGGAATTCGACCTCATTCTCACTACAAAATCACCATGGGCATAAAGGTTAGGATTTACAGTACATATATTTGGGGGACATGATTGAATCTGTAACAGACACATTACTAGTTTTTGGTAGGTTCTTAATTAGCCTTGTCTTTTAACCCCTGCAACAAAAATTTGCACAGGCCAGACTGAGATGGCCACCAAAATAATCCCTTGTAGCTCAGAAATTCTATAATTACACGGCGTTTAATATGTACACTTCCACATTCTCATTTTCAACCCCCATCTATGCAAATGCATATGCATTTAAATTTCTGAAACTAAGATGCCATTTGACAATCTCTCCAGAGATATGACTTGAAATCAGAAAAGGAAAGGAACATCTGATCTCAAGCTAAACTGAAAAACAGATCGTATACTGGGCAGTCTGCCTTAAGCTTACAAAGTCCTCCACCCATGAGCAAATTTCAAATATCCTATTGGCCAGAAATCTTACTTTGATGTTTAATGGCATCCTGCAAATACTTAACTGACTGACTTGTATTGTAGAGTTTTTTGAAGCTTTTCAGCAAAAATGTGTTCAGATTTTTATGTGTTAGGAAATCATGGGATGCCGTGCTGGAGTTTTGACTCTTTTCTCCTTGAAGATTGTTTTAATAGTTTCATCAAGACTGCCTTTGTGGGGAAAGCAAAGCAAGACGTGTTCCCATGGTATCATTTGATGAGCCACAAGAAAGACGTTCTTGTGTCAAAATAATCTCTCTTACTGGACAAAGTCGTTTGTAATCTAGGCACCTGAGAAGACCTGGATCACATACTACATGGATGTGACATGTTACATTGTGTAGCATAAGGCTTAAAACACAGTGGAGAGCATGACGTGGGAGAGATGCCTTTTGGATGTAGGAAGAGCGTTCTCCTTTGGAGAAGCCCATTGGTATTGTGGTGGAGGGCATGACTGTAGAGGGCGGTATAAGAGCACCAGAGGCTGTCAGATGTGCAAGGCTGTGAAAGAGGTCAGACACAGAAAAGAGGCCCAAAGAGAAGATGCTTGTTATTCACCACTTCATCATTTTGCCAATGCTAGACCACATGCTCCCTTTTCCATTGTAAGGCTGCTTTCCTTTTCCTTATGTTCTGGAATTGTATATGAGGTCATAAATACAGCACCAAACAAAAAATGTCAGCACATGACTTTTCATTCCTTGACAAGTCCTTTCAGCAGTCATTTTCTGTTTCCTAAGTTGTTATCAGAGAAGCTGGGCAAAACTGCTTGATGCCACCATGTCTTCCATAGCTTGAAACTTGCTTCTTCATTTTCTCTGTGGTGGTTTCTTGCTGTTTTAAAATGTAAATTTCAATATTTACAGTGTGGTTGAGGTGAAAGTTTACAGAGCAAATTACTTGCCCAAGTAACAGTTTGAACACATTTTGCTTTTTTAGTATTAGTTGAAATCTCCTGAATTTAACAGCACGCTTCTCACTTCCTCTCTGAGCTCCCCATTTCCATGTACTTATCTTCTCCACCTTTTGAGGCCTTGTAAATTGGGGACAGTGTGGGAGAATGCTGCTCTTTTAGTCTTGTATGGTTTATCATTCTGAGATTGATTGGACAGTTTATATAGGCTTGTTTACTGTGTGGCTGAAATATGATACCAAGGAGTGGGGTCAGTTCTAGATTTGAAGGATATCTGAGGACCAGGGATTCAAGGTCCACCAGTTTCTTTTTTACTTTTCTTTTTTCAAAAGATTATTTTACTGGGGGATCATACAACTCTTACCACAATCCATCCTGTGAAGCAGCACCCTCATTTTTTTCTCTCCCTCCCTCACCTTCCCTCCCCCCCTCCCTCATGAATCCTTAATAACATATAAATTATTTTTTCATGTCTTATGCTGACCATCAACTTCTTTAATCCACTTTCCTGTTGTCCATCCCTCTGGAACGGGGTTGTATCTAGATCATTGTGATCGGTCCCCCCTTTCTCCCTCCATCTTTCCCTTACCCTTCTGGTATGGCTACCCTCAATATTGGTTGTTAGGGGTTCATCTGTGCTGTACTCTCTGTGATCCCAGCTCTTATCTGTACGCATGTACATGCTCTGGTCAGACTTGTAAGGTAGAATTGGGGTCATTATAGTGAGGGGAGGAGGGAGCATTGAAGAACTAGAGGAAAATTGCTTATTGCATTGGTGCTCTACTGTACCCTGATAGGCTCATCTACTCCCTGTGACCTTTCTTAAGGGGATGTCCAGTTGCCTGCAAATGGGCCTTGGGTCTCTGCACCCCACTTCATTTACTATGGTATGATAGTTTTGCTCTTTGATGCCTGATAACTGAGTCTATTGACGTCTCATGATCACACAGGCTGGTGTGCTTCTTATATGTGGATAATTACATTCCCTTACAGACAGGTCCTATTGTTTCCTCCTCCAGATTGTTTATCCCCACCTGTCTTATCTATATAGACAAGCACAGACAATAACCTGCAGAAAAACAAGACAGAGCAAAACAAAGCAACAGAACGAAAACCAATGACAAAAAAAGGCTTTAATTAGTTCAAGACTTGCTTGCTGGCCTTCAGGAGTGTTTTCTGCTGGAGTTTGATGGGGTGCAACACCCTGGCTGCACAGTCTCTTTTTCATATTCCCTGGGGACTTTGTTGCTCTGTTCCCCTTGATGTTCTGTTGCATGCCCTTAGTGTTTTGTCTCAGTGTGGTGGGGTCAGATTGGGCACAATTCCTACACTGTGTCTCCAGTGTTGTCCCCTCTAGTGCTATGGGTCAGTGAGGGATGGCATGTCTCATAGTGGGGCCAGCCCTATGGTTCTCTGTGCATACTGGCTGCTCTGAACAAGAATAGCATCGTCAGGGCTTGGTGGTCAGCAGATGCTCCATGTTCACTCCTTCTCCAGTCATTTGATCCTGTGTGTTCTGATCAGACATGTACCTCTTCCTAAGCTACAGCTTCAGCTCTGTGCTCTAAAGTGAATTCTTCTAGAGGGAGGAGGGATTTACGTCCACATAGTTGGGATTGGGGTCAGCCTCTCAGGCCTTTCTGTCACACCAGTAAATCTGGTGTTCTTTATGATTTGGATTTTTTTCTATATATTTTTTTCATGTTCTGTCCATGACATCTGTGTTCTTTATCAGAGATCTCATTAGTGCTAGGCAAGCACCATTTAATTTTAATTTTGGTCTCTTGTTAGTGGAGGCTGTGGTCCTCCTAGCTCCTTGGTCCTTTGGACAAATTTTCCTTGGAGTCTTTGATATTTTAACTCTTCTTTCTTTAGATGAAAAGGCACCATTGAGTCTTTGAGACTGCAGACATTCAATCATTTGGTAGCTGGTGGGTAATTGGTCACCCCTTTACAAGGGAGTCATGGGGAGGAGACAGACAAGTCAAGGGGCAGCCAGGCAGTGATGATGCTTACAAGTTTCCTCTAGTTCCTGAAGCCTTCCTCCCCACCAACCATCATGGTTCCAACTCTACCTTACAAATCCAGATGGACTGGAGAAGGTACACTGGTGGAGAGGGGAACTGGAGATATGGGCCAGTGGTTAGATTGGAGATGCTGGAGGGGGTGGAGAGAAGGTGGGGTAGAGAGACAGAACCAACTCCAAGGATATACACTTAAGCTCCTATTTGTAGGATGGGCATCAGGGGAGTGGGTTGGGGGAGAGGTCGGGCAGTGTGAGATATGACAGAACAATAATACTTTATAGAGTATTGAGGGTTGGTGGGAAGGAGAGAGCAGGGGAAGGGAGGAAGGGATGGAAAAGCCGATACTAGGGGCACAAGGGAAAAGGCGGATGATTGGAGAACGATAATGGCAGCGGGCATGTGAAGGTGCCTGGCACAATATGTTTATTTATGTATTGTGAAAAGCGATGTACGAGCCCCCAATAAAATGATTTAATAAAAAAAGAAAAGGCACCATTAATTGTATATTTTTCCCATTGTTTGTAATAAATCATTTTAATGGGAGTATATGCAAGTCTCATCAAAAACCATACATACACTCATTGTGTCAAGCACATCTGTGGTAGATTTTTATGTGCTGCAGAGGCTTGTAGAAGACTTCCAAGTAGTGACAGTCATGCCTTGAATCCCAACACATTTTCCATCTTTCACTTCCTACATTGTGCTGTATTTACTTGACAATAAAGCAATGAGACAAACTACCATTGCGGAGGGAAATGATGAAACCTCAATAATTTGACTCAGTGAATTCTAATATTAAACTACTAAATATTAAACATGATTCTGGCTATAATGTGGAGTTAGTCCATGAATAAAACACTTGGCTTCATTATCTTTAAAAATGCTGTTCAGTTTAGTGAAACTCAACTTTGGTTGTTTGAGGAGAAGTTCAAAATGATTAAAAGAAAACACAGAAATAATCAAAGTCCTAAAAAACTGTATGGGAAACCAAGGTTTCCACCTCACCGTCCATAGTTACTTAGAATATGGTTAAAGCTTTGATCTCATTTGTATTTCCCCATATTTGTCTTATACATCGTAAATGCTCAATAGACACTTGGTGAGTGAATGGTGATAAGACTATAAAGCAGAGGCTGAGAATGCATTAGCAGGACTTAGATTCCTCTGTAAGAAGAGATTCCTTTTCATTTTTTTAATTGGACAGTTTAAAGAGATCAAGGTTATTCTTTTTCTGAACATTTAAAAAAATAGATAATTTTGATGCTTTGTGTTTTTGCTAGACAAAGGGGGCACTAGACCAGAAGATTTTTCAATGCCTCCTCAAGCCACATAATTAGTTTTTCCTTTTATGTAACAGCAAAGAAGCTATCACATTAAGATGAGTAACTAAGCCAATTCATTGTCCGTTCTTGGCCAGAGCAATCTTTCTAAACTCCAAATCTGATCATGTCATTTCCCATTTAAAACCCTTCAGTGCTTCCCTATTGCTATCAGAATGGGATCTAAAGTCTTTTACGTGGTTTCCGCATTATTAGTTGGCCTGCATTTCCTGGCTTCACCTCCTTCCCAACCTTACACCACCTCACACTTGTCCTCGCACAACTCCTCCAATTTCAACGAAACTAGTCTATTTTGAGTTACCCAAACTCCCTGTGCTTCCCTTTAGAAACATAATTTTTTTTCATTCGGTAAATCTTTCCATAAGTCCTTCACAAAATTTGCCTATTCTATAATATCTTCCCATTGTGAACATGAGGGGGACCCCCCCCAAAAAAAAGCACACAATTTTTTCAAAGCTATGCTTTAATTTTTTTAAAAAAAAACCCAACTTTATCACTTTCAAAGTACTCTCCATTGCATTTAATACACTTGTCAAATCTGTGATTCCATTCTTGGAAATGTTTTTCAAACTCATCTGTATGAATGGCTGACAGTAGCGCCCTAGTTTTTCTCCCCACCCCTTTTACATCCTCAAATGGTTGTCCTGGCATGGCCTTCATCATTTGCAGAAACAAAAAGAAGTTACACAGAGCGAGGTCAGTTGAGTAAGCTATGTGGGCCAAGGGATGCATGCTTTTTTTTTTTTTTTTTTGCCAAAAAACGTGCACATGAAGATGGCTACATGAGCAGGTGCATTGTCATAGGGACAAAACCAGTCTCCGGTCTGCCACAAATCAGGCCTTTTGTGTCATATACTGTTGTGCTATCTTTTCAGAACTTCTAACTAGAAAACTTATTTAACGCTCTGACCTGATGGAATGAACGCCAAGTGCCCAACGAGTCAACAGTTTCATCCTTTTGTGAAATTGATGGACATCCAAAATGAGGTTTGTCATCCATCGACATTTGATCTCTTTTGAAACAAGAAACCCACTCCTACACTTGAGTTCGTCCCATAGTGCTGTCCCTGCCAGCTGTGTTTAACATCACAACAGTATCTGTGGCATTTTTCCTGAGCAGGAAACAAAATTTCACAGCAGCACACTGTTCTCCTAAATCAGCCATAATATACAATGAGGTTCAAGTGACACTGTTTTTAATGAAAAAAATTCACTGTGACCAGAGACACCATTCCAAGGAGACTCCACTGAGTGCACTAACTCAAAGCTAGTTGCTTGATGCTTGCCTAACGCTGCATACTAGGAAAGCTCCATTCCACCCAGCACAACTCCAGTGTTTTTCGGGTACACCCTCATATGTGTTACAAAAAGTAAAGCCAGAGATTCAGCCTTTGAGTCAATGAACATTTTTCCTACTGGTAATAAAATGAATAGCATTACTCCAAACCAAACCAAACCCACTGCCATTCAGGCGACGTGGACTCTTGAAAACCCTAGAGCTGCCCCATGAGTTTCAAAGACTGTCACAGCTTATGGGAGTAAAGCCTTGCTGGCTGGGAGTTTCGAACCGTGGACCTTTTGAACTGTAGCCCAATGCATAATCATTCTGCCACCTGGACTCCTCAAAACAAAAACAGCAGCAGCAGTAACAAAACAGATATGCATAAAGGAATAAAATAGGATGACAATTTATCTAACATCTGAATTTGAGATGTTAACTTTTTGCACTTCAGAGTAACTGATTATTTGCAGCAATACAATCAATTTACAGAAAGCTATGGATCAGAGTGGGAGGGCAAACTTCGCCTTCAAGCTTCCGATGGATCCCCTCTGACCAGAGCAGAGGGACTCAAAGAAACTCAGCCTCAGACAGAGATGATTGTAAACTTCATTATGGAGGATGGAACGAGGGTTATTTGATCTCTCTCTTGACTCATTCTGTATTTGCCCTAGCTTTAAATATTTTCTTTTGGGAGGACACAGGTTTTTTTCTCTGATTTATTTTAATATTGGTTGTGTTTATATATGTATATTTTATATAGTTTTCATATGCTTCTCAGTTAATGGAGCACAAGACGGGTGGAGGATGTATGGAGACAATAATTGGCCTAAAGTCTTACTGGGGGTGTGAGGAGGGGACTGGAGGAAATTGGGGAGCAAATTGGGAGGAAAGGGGACGATGCTCTAGAAGTGATTTCAGTGGTTGTATACACTTTTTAAATGTGACTTAACTATGGAAGTTTATCAAACATGAATTGTAGTCCAATATAGCTATTTAAAAATTTAAACTAATTCATAAAGGGTTCAACATAATTTGAAGCTGCATCACCATCCTTTCTGCCTACTTCCAATGAAGTAACTATTATAAAAAAATGGAGTATGTAATTCCTGTGCATATTTTCATTGTATGTGTGTGGGGATATGTGTGTGTACATACACACATATAGGAACTTCAAAAAAAATTCATGGAGAAATTGGAACAAAAGACAATGAAAATTTCCCACTATCATTTTGAACCATATGTGCATTAAACTATATCAGACATAGGAAAACAAAATATCTATCATCCCAAAAGAAGTGAGTTTCCCAAATAAGAATTGTCTTGAATTTCATGTTAAGAGAAAAAATAATTATACCTTAAATGAATTACAAGATAATTTAATCTTAATCTCAAACTAGAACTTGGAATGAAAAAGTCTAGCTATCAACTCTAAGGAATATTAATAAGTAAACGTGAAGCTTTACCCGTTTCTAAGGTCATAGATGTGATAGGTGGCTGTGTACGAGTATCTCCAGAGCTGTTAGGGGAAAAAAGAGAGACAGTGACAAATGATTTAAAATAAATATTTTCTATAATATCTTAATATTAGCAGCATCAATCACAAGTTTCCATCACATATTCTGGTGGCTCTTGTGTGTGACTGTGATGATGGACGCAAGGTCATTACAGGGATCACTCATAGTGGGTCAGCTTTAGCCAACTTCCTGCTTAAAGCAGACTAGTAAGAAGGTCCGGGCAATATACTCCTAAATTATTGGCCAGGGAAAACTGTATGAATAGCAGAACAACTCTCTTTGACAGGGTGCTGCGAAAAAGAGTGCCAGAGGTTGGAAGATACTCCTGGGGATGAGGGAGAGCTGTCTTCTCAAAGCAGAGTCAACTTAGCAATGTGGATGCTGTGAGGCTTCCACAACCTTAACTTTCTGATGGCTAACAATGGGAACTAACAACTCAGAGCATGCATTAAAATTAGGAACATAGAATTTGAGGAAAACAGAAGTTGACAAAAACTTACTATGTTTGACAATAGATATTTTAGCTATTGGTGAGCTGACGTGGACTGATCTTGGCCATTTTGAGTCAGAAAATCATACACTTTACTATGTGAAATGGCACATTACTTTCTAAAAAGAACATTTCGCTATTCATCCTGAATTACAGTGCTGCCAGTGGATGACAATATCCACATGCCTACAAAGAAAGCTACTTCATATGGCTATTTCATACATACATGCACCAACCACTAATGCTACAAAAGGAAGGAATTATAGGATTTTTACAAAATTCTCCAGTCTGAAATTGATCAAATATGATATGAAGGTGCATCATTAACTACTGGTCATTAAATGCAAGAGTTGGACATGAAGAAGGATCAGTAGTTAGAAAGGATGGTCTCGAGGATAGAAACAACCATGCAAGACCAAAGAACTCTTCGTTAAAAATAATTTGTCAGCAGCACAAATGGTTATCTCATTATATGAAATAAGCAGGAGTCAAATGGACTAAATCTGGGATGGCAGCCACAGAGGTGTGTTGGGGTGGGAATACTTCTGACCTAGACTTTACAAAACAAACATTTTAGACTTTGGCTTTACCACTGACTTTAAACAAGAAGACGTCAAGAAATTCCTGATAAAAATGAAATATTCACACAAAGTTTTTGAATACTCTTCTCATTATCTTGTTTAAGCATGTGAATTAAACACGCTACTTCTTGAGTATCCCACTTCTGGTAACAAAAGCCACTAGTACGCTTACAACATATGAACATCATGTGACTTATTATATCACAGGTAGCTTTAGAGATGTGATGAGAATACTTCCTCTTTCGAGGGAGTATCTGTGCCCCTAAATGAAAATTTCACCCACCAATGCAAAGTAGCTTCTACTAAATAATAATGAAAAGACAAGGACAACAGCTTCTGAATTATTTATCCACATCTTAATTATGTTTCTTGAGTTCACCTAGGATCTACCTTAACTTCTTAAATATTTAGAGTTAAAGGTAGATTCCTGATTCTTTTGCCCTTTACAAGCCCACTTGTGGATTAGTAGGAGATATAATCAGATGCATCCAAATAAAATAGTCAATTTAAAGTACCTTTGCATAATCACTTTCTAGATATGCAAATTGTCGATCAGGTGATAAGCCATAATTGGAAGCATTCACGCTTTTCTGAAATTCAGAAGATGTTTTTTAGACCACAGAATAAAATAAATTCAAGCAATATCAATGTTCATTTATCAAACAATATCTATTGTTGTACATACATATAATTCCAATATAACTCTAAAATACATCTATACCTACTGTATACAAATCAATTTATTAGACATCATGAGGGGAGAACAGGGTAAAGAAGATAGAATTTGCATTATCAAGCAACTTATAATGGTGAAATTGTAAATAAGTAACATATTACAAATTGCAAAGTTCCATAAAAGGTATATAAATATAGCATAAGGAGGTCAACAATCAAAAAGTAATTGGATCTAAGTGAGAGAGCTGCTGATGGCAGAGAGGAGGTATCATCTGAGCTTAGTTTCAGGACAATCTGTAGTCTTTTCAGGGTGAGGAAAGTAGGAAAGTTGAGAGTGCAGCAAGGCAGAACAGCATGCTCTCAAAGTTAATGTGTCAATAATTAACTATTGAACACTTACTCTGTGATAGACACTTTTTGTGTATGGCATTTTGTTTAATTCTTATAGTAACAAAAGAGGTATTATTATCATTCCCACTTTACAGATAGGAAAATTGAGGCTGAGTTTGATTGATGTAGTGTGACCAGTACTTGTAGTTCCATGGATAGTGAAATAGAAGAGTGCAGACTTGAACTTGGAGTTTTCACACTCCAACGACAACGTGTCTAATTTTCATCACACAGTATTTCCATCGATAAAGCAAGCTGAGAGGTGACTGGGAAGCAGGCAAACAGTCAGATAGTGTTCTAGGAAGAGAGAACTGGAAGAGAATAAGGGTGGAGAACAGACCCCAAAAGGCAGATTGAAATGAGATCAAGGGTTTAGGAGTTTGAACTATGCTTCTTGGTCAATGAAGACCTGATCACAGTTTCAGAGGTGGAAGATGATGACGGATACATACCAGGGTAGTATTACTCAAAATGGTATATGATTCTCCTGTTTCAATATTATAAAATACTATATTATTATCTGCAGATTGATGGAGATATTCTTGTCCTTTAAATAAAAAAGGAGGGGAAAACTTCAAATGATCTTTCTTAACAGGAAATAGCTTTGTAGTAAAGAGAAACCTCTTTCATCTCACAGATTTATTGTCTTTTCTCCCTGTCCAGTTAATTTGTCAGATTTAAAATAAGTCAATATTGAAAAAAAAATTTTAAGGATGCCAAAAAATACCATATTTGCTAACAGTCCTTTCCTAAGCGGTTCATAAAGTCTGGAAATAAAATTTTGTTTTGTTTGTGGCACAAAGAGCATACGCTAGTTAAAAAGAGATTTCCTTTTTTATTTTGGTAAAAAATATATATCACAATGCATTCAATTTAACATTTTTCCATGTCAAATTCAGTGTCACTGATTGTGTTCACCACATTGTACAGTGACCAACACTGTTTATTTTCAAATAATTCTCTCAGCTTTAACAGAAACTTAGTGTCCCTTAAGCAAAAGTCCTTCTCCAATCACTGTGCCTGCCCACTCTCAGTAACCAGCAATGGGCACTGGTTGTTTCTATATAATACCGACTCTAGGTAGTCTATAGAAGTGGGATCATACAACATACTATCTCTGTGGCTAATTTCATTCAGCAAAATATTTTCAAGTTTCATCAGTGATGTAGCATATATTATGACATCAAATAGTGATCTGCTTCTATAATAACAATAAAATTAGACATTTTTATTGGGTTATATTTAGTTTACAACCAATTTGTATGCATTTTACTTTCTAGGAATAAATTAAAATATTCGATTTTGCTTAGTGGTAATTTAGGTAAATAATTATAATGACATAAATAATTCAATTTTTGCATCTGTATGATTAAATTCATTAATATTGTCCTATATTATCTTATGAACCACAGATAAATACATTTTTCTAATCTTTACAGAGTTTGTTTCAGGTTGGGATTTTGCCGATTTTTTTCAGAGTATTCAATTTAACAATAAATATATCTTTGGGTAAAATTCCTATGACTTCTCCTAAATAAATGCACGTTGCTTACTCTGAAGAGCTACAGTACACACTCAAGTTTCTTTATCCATGTATTTTCAGCTTTTATTTCCTGAATAAGAGTACTATCCTCTTCATTATTATTGGCCAAATCCAATTTGGATGGTTTTGTTAAAAGTAGTTCGGGAGATGCTTGATTTCTCTAAGTAGTTGCTCTTTTGACAGTTTCAATTGATATGGCATATTATTTTTAGTGCATCACTACTAAAAACCACATATAATTTATTGAAAAAAAAAGCCAACAGAAATATAACTAATTTACCTGAAATCCAGTTTGGAAAAAATGTTTTATATGAAAATGTCCCATTTAAAATATCCTTCAGAGTGAGGGTCCTGGCTGTATTGCCTTCATTCTTATGGACTTTGGGAGAAGAAGAAACACATTGTCAATAGAAAGAAAAACAGCTCAAACTCTCAGCCCGGCCCTCATGTCTTTTTTCTCTTATAATGAAAAGGTTGGTGAATGATTCATTCAACTCCTGCCTTGAATTCTGTCCTCCAAACATATTTGTCAACTGGGCTGGGTATGATTTGAAGTAGTTTGGTAGTGATGCAATTTGGCCACTATGTAATGATGCACGACAGTAGTTCAAAAACTATTGTTACTAGATTCAAAAATTGCTGTACAAGGCTATGTAAAAAAGAAAACTTGTTACTGTGGTTCCAAGTCTTACATGTACTTGTTTATTCCAAGCAAAATGTGCTTAAACTTCTCTTTGCAATAAGTGGATGGCTCATCTTCAAAAATGTCAAGAAAGTCATTATAAAAAAGAGAAAATTTCTTATGTTAAGTAGGGGCTTTTATAAAGAGAAAGAGGGCTGGCAGGAAAAAAAGTCTATATAATCTTTACATGCTATCCTAGAAATTGGAAGGGTAGAGGTTTTTCATATAAAGCTCACACACTGTTGCATTTTCCAAACATGCCTGTGTCCTCAGAAGGACATTCTAAGGATAGATGATAGCAAACAGCTTCTCATACTTATCATTCATGCCTATACTGCCATTCTCCATCTCTTCCATTTTACTCCTTCTCTGCCTCACCATAAAAATTTGCTTATAAATTACATGTATGAATCTGGCATTTCCTCTCATGAAAATTGAACTGCCCCTGTGGAAATAAAACTAACTATAATTATATCCTCCTGCCAAAATCCTCCCATAACTGTCCATAATTCTTAGGGAAAAAAAAAAGTCAAAGTCTGATTGTAGATTCTGCCTAGTCTGGGCCAAACTAGCCCGTCAGCCCTTTCCTGTTCCTCTCTTTGTAATTTCAAGACTTCACGCAGACTGCACTTTCTGTGGCTCAAATAGATGTCTATAAGTTTGTCCCACCATCTCCATTTGTCTAAATATCTTGTCCTCATTCATTACTGCTCAACTCAAAGTCCAGGTCCTTCGAACTATCCCCTGGTTTAGGGTAGGCTCTTTCCTTAGATGTTTTAACAGAACCACATTCTGTAAAGCTTCCTCAAGCCACGGTCATGATTTCCAGCCGCCTCATGTGCATGAGAAAGTTGGAAAATGAATAAGGGAGATTGAAAAAGGGTCGATGTATTCGGATTGTGGTGCTGGAAAACACTGGAAGCCTCATGGTCTGCCAGATCTTCCAGATCTGTCTTGGGAGAATTATAGCCTGAATGCTCCTTAGAGGCGAGGAAGGTGGGACTTGGTCTCACATACTTTGGACATGTTGTTGGGAGAGACAAGTCCCTGGAGAAAGAGATAGTGCTTGGTAGTGTAGCGAGGCAGCAAAAGGAGAGTTGGATCGACACCACGGCTGCATTGATGGCCTCAAACCCAAGAAGCATGATGAGGGTGGCAGTGTTCTGTTCCATTGAATGCAGGGTCACTAAGAGTTGGAAACACTCAAGAGCACCAGAAAACAACAGCAGTAAGGCTCCTTTCTGTTGAAGGAATGTCTACATTTTTATACGTGTGTGCTTGGGGTTGATCATTTTGTTTAAACGTTTCTCCAGTGCTCACTGTCACCTCCAATTATGAAAAGGACAGGAGTCACGTCTAGTCTTGTTTTTGCCTGTCTGTTTTTAATTGTGATTGGGGAGTTCTGGTGCCACCATAGACTACGCCTTGGACTGCTCCCCCCTGTCAGTGGTTGAACCCCACCAATCATTCCAAAGGAGAACGATGAGACCGTCTGCTGCGGTAAAGACTTGCTTCTTGGAAATTCTAAGGAGCAGTTCTGCTCTGTTCTACAGAGAGTACTCTGTCAGAACCGACTTAATGGCAGTGGATGGTGATTTGACTGAAAGTTTACAAAGCACCCTGATTTTCTATTCAATCATTCAAACACATTTAGTTCGTGACTTTGGTTGCGATGCCCATAATGCAATAGTATCATGTCTATTTCCTTCCCATATTTCCAGTTCCACTCTTCTTTCTTGCTTATTCTCTCCTGCCTTCTAAGCTTTCTCCTTGGGAAAAATATGCCTGACTATGCCCAGCTTTGCCCACTGGCACACTCCCAGTATTTAGCAACCACAGGTACTTAATAAATACTTGTTGAATGAATGACTATGTGGATGGATAGGTGTGATTTTTGCCTTGTTCTTTACTGAATGCTTCTACCCTTAATTCCAGTGATTATAGGAATTCTATATCTAGTATCCCAGATTGCTGACCGACAAAATAAGAGGGCAGGATGAGATCATGATAACGACGATCCCCTGCAACTTCACCATACTAGATGTTGAAATCTGAAGCTCACTTTGATCTAGGAACCTTGGAGTTACACGACCAGCTTAAAAGGGAAATGTAGACAATAAGACAGTGGCATCTTCTATAACTGATCTAACTGCCCTGGTGGTGTAGTAGTTACATGATGGGTTGTGATCCACGTGGTCAGCTGTTCGAAACCACCAGAAGCTCAGAGGGAGAAAGACAAGAATGGGCTGCCTGCTCCCATAAACGCTGACAGTCTCAGAAACCCCCAGTCATACTCAATGGCAGTAGTATTGTGATTTTTGAGATTCATTGCGATAAATCTAGAGTTTACATTGTAGAGTAACATTATGAGGTGTTTTTAATCCCCCTTAATTTTCTAAAAATTAATTTGGTGGTTAAAAAATATGCCCATCTGAAACCAGCATTTTTTAATAACATTAGGTCAAGAACATTTTTTAAAATCTACCTATATTCCTTTTGCATTCTAAGTAAGGTTGTATATGCCATTCAATTAATTTTTAATAAAAGTTCTTCAATTTAATTGAGTGATCTTGTGCAGTATTTATGCAATTGATTTTTAATTCCCATTAAATGAACAAAAGACTCTCTTAGCACAATCACATTCAAATAAATGCTAAACATTTTCAGTCAATATTATTTAACTTTTCTTTTTTTTGGAGAAGTAAGCCAGTTTTATAGGGCAAGCAAGCTTAGGCAATTAGCATATCGTGATCTTCAAAATTAACAAGTGAATGGCAGCACAACTGCAAGTCAGGCTTCAGAGGCCAGGGCTGTTTACAGTTACAAAGGCGACAAACTACAAACCCCAGGCAACAAACTGCAACAGAGCTCAGGCATATCCAGCCTGTAGCCAGGTCAAGCATGTCTGGGCTGGACGGCTCCTGACAGGTCCCCCTTTTTATTTTTTCAAGTAATATCCTCCCGGGAACTCCGCCTGTCTTAGGTTGTCAGGACACACACTCAGTCCTTACCCGTCATCGGTCAATGGCCTTCTAATGTCACCATGGCCTGTCTTAGGTTGGTAAAGAGTGCTCCTGATCTTACCCGTCATTGGCTGTCAAGTTCAGCTCATGGAGGCAGAGGGTCTTATCACA